>VXAK01016226.1:9112-19133 GCA_013399435.1 Arenaria interpres
TGAGGGTTGTGCTTCCTGCCTTCCAGCCGTGTAAAACAGCCAGCTTTCCCTCGCTGTTAGCAGGGCTGGAGTGAAAGACTTTGTTCGGCAAATGGCCAGGGCGTTTGGTGTAGCCGTGGGTGTCCCCTGGAAGGTTGTCTTGGCTTGTGGTGAGCTGAGAAGGGGCCTGTTCCTCACGGCTGGCGGTGAGGGGGGGGACTGGGAGCTGCGGGANGAACTGGGAGCTGCGGGAGGGTCGGGGTGGTGAGGATGCGAAGGAGAATATTAGAAGAAACAAAAAACAACATAGTCTCCAAGTCTAGCACTTCTCTGAAGAAAATGAGGAGTTTCCTTGAGAAAATGATGAAATTCTGTGAGTAACATTCAGAAGAAAATATGAGGGCTCTGGAGCGTAGACTTGAGCATGAGAGGATCTGAAGAAATGCTGTGGAGAAGCACAGGGGAAGCCTGTCTCGGCAGGCAAATGAGGTAGGTGGCCCGAAATCCTGATTCTTCAGAGGAATAAGACTGTGTTTATTTGACTGAAACTTAAACTTGATAATGGTAATTTATCAATGGTGATGGAGTGCTTCTTTGGATGCATCGGAAAGGAAATCAAAACTGTATTTAAAGTAATTTTCAAATCAATCTCAAGCACTTAAGGGTGAGAAGTATTAACCTGTGTTAGAATGCAGAGGATTGACAGCACAGGGTATGGAAGTTGCTGGTAGACAAGAAATATGGGGAAAAAGGTAATTGTGTTGAGTAAAAGGGAAGAGCTTGAGTGTCTCTGCAGCATGGGTTTGAACAGGCACAGGTAAGAGGCAACGAAGACCAAAGGAGGATGAACTATCCCATGTAAAATTAAGACTGCTAGTAGTGCAGTAACCTATTCTTGGTCTCAGGTTTGAGCTTATGGTTTGGACTAAAAAGCTGAAGGCTTCAAATTATTTAGATGGAGCGGTAAGTTTAACTGTCCAGTGGAGAAACCAAGAGAGAGGTAGAAACCTAAAACTTCCAATGATTTTGGGAAAAAAAATGTTCTTTATTTAAAATTTTGAGTTCTGTCCTGATGCCCGGAAAAATGTCTGATACTCTGAATGTTCTGTATCTTTAAATCACGTTAAACATAATGCAGACAAAAATGTCCTCTGCAATTGAGCTTCAGAGCATACACAAGATGACTCTGATAATCAAAATTTCTTGGCTTCTGAAGTCTTTTAGACTATTGCCAGCTGACCAGATGTGTACATTGAAGAAGATTCCTTCAGTTACTCCTGTGGTTTTGTTTTTTATGTACAACTGTCCTGTAGTGTTGTAGCTTTAAACTTAGAGTAAACATTACCTTTGTGCTTTACAAAAAAACTGCCATACTTCCGTTGGATGAGGACCAATAGATGGTAGGTTAGGCTGGGATTTATAGGATCCTTGTACTCTTAATTAAGATATTCTTTTTGCTTTAATAGATACGCATGAAGCTCCTTTTAAAAGTATTTTTTTTCCAGCATAATAATTACTGGCATCCATGTGCTTCCATTAGCTCTATAGCAGATCAGAGGTAGGTCCCAGCTCAAGACGCGCTCATATGGAATGCATCTATTCATAAATGCAGTACAGAAAGCATTCAGCCAAACTATGACAAGCTAGATTTCCCTGCCTTTATATAAATTTCTTGAAATGACTGATAATTGTATTTGTACATGAGCAATCTATAGTCTGCAAGTTCTTGCAAACAATTTTCTGGTTTATTACCAGAGTGGCCCTATATGATGTGTTTGGTATTAGTATGCAGTACTCTCAGTAGTGTTCATATATACATACATATAGATATATTTTAGCTTGTGTATATTTATCATTTTCAAATGTGACTTTAAACTTTGAATGTTCAAGGAAGACTGGACATGTTTAGTTCATGTATATACTCAGGGTTTTTTTGTGGTTTTGTTTTTTGTTTGTTTGTGGTTTGTTTTTTTTTTAAATTAGAAGTTAGATGACTTCATTGTGGGCTGCTTCTTAGTCTTCAAAAATACGTCTGTCCAAGCGTGTATAGTATGCATGTCTGTAAGTCTGTCACTTCAGATTCCTACATTAGGGGAAGTTGCTTGCCACATTCACAATAAATAACGGATACATATCTGCTAACAATTCCACAATAATTTAAAATTAACCCTCCATATTATTTGGTAAAAGTCTACACTTCAACCTTCCCTTTTAATTCCCTCATAAGCTGGATTTAATTTCAGTTATCATATTTTTAATGTACTGTTGAGAAGCTGGCAGTTATCAATAGAAGCTTTTTTACTACAATAGTATAAATCTGCTAAAAATGGAAACAAAAGTTCAATAGTCTGGTCCAATGATAAACATATTGTTTTCAGCTAATAATGTAGTGTTAGAAAAAGATGATTTACCAGAGAATTTCACCTCAATGTCATTGGAGTTCCTTGCATGTAGACTAATAACCCATTCTGCTAGATTGTACCATACTAGCCTGGGCTTTCTAATTGTTGTTACTAAAATAGGTTAAGGAATGGTTATGGTGGTACTAAATGACTAGTCTGTGAAGAATTTGATGGGAAGTGTTTGCACTGGTAAATTTAAGGAGGTAAATGAGTTACTGCTTGAAATGTTTAATATCCCATTCTCCTAAAACAGATCACTTTATTTCCAATACTTTAATGAAGTTTCTTAACCTGAAGTAAATTCTTCCGTCTCTCAGAGGGTGCAACTCTAAGGAGTTCTGAAGTGCTTATAACATCTTAATAGTGATTTCTAATGGATATTTGCAATTATGCATGGAGGAATGTTTGAGAATCACACCTTTGGTTTGAATAATGTCCAAGAACAGGAATTTAACATCTAATTGATCATCTAATACATGTCTACCATGAAAATTGAGGTAAGTGCTCAGTAGGTTTCAACAAAATAACCTTTTCTTCTTGTGCATCAGCTCCTCATATGTCAGCAGAACAGTCCTGTCCAGGAGATTTTTGACCTTTGTCTGCAGGCAATAGTGCAAACCATCACGACCACCACCCCCCAACAAAAAACTACCTATCCTAATGTGGTATACAAAACACCAAGTATTATTGTCATGATCCCCTTCAAAGGCCTACAGCTCAGAAATTTATTGGTCTATAAACTATATGTAAATGTAAACACGGTCTTGTTGAAAAATGGAGCCAAGCATACAGAAAGGAACAGTGTATTAACAGATCGGTAATTGAGTAACAGTCTGATAAAGAATGTGCCTAAAGTAAAATGGAGAGTCAGTGGCAGAATTACTTGTTTAGTAACATTTAATATTGTTATGCCTTGCTTTTTTTTTTTCTTTTTGAAGTGAAAAGCAAGAAGAATTAGACTAAATATAATAGTTTAAAATTGCAGTTTTAACAGTTACTTATTTTCTTTACAACTACTCTGAAAGATATTTTTAAACACTTGTGATGACAGTAGTAATATGCTGATTTTGAGTACTAGCTCGTACTAGAATCTAAATTTAATTTAGCTTATCTTAAAAACCTTAAAATAGCAGCTACAAACTTTAAGAAACTATTTAGGTATATAAAAAGACTAAAGAATAGAATGATGCTCAATTAAATAGATTTCCACACTAGTAGTAGTATTTTAGCAAGGTAGAGCTGTTTTTTCACCTTAGAAGGAATCTGTAAAAGAGACACTTCTAAAATTACCACTCTGACATATAAAATAAGTTTAATAAGTAACAGTAGAAAATAGCACTTTTCTGAGGAAAGTGCACCATTTCTCATGGCAAAAAAAGGGATGCAGTGTTATGAGAGGATTCCCAGTTACAGTCTGACAATTTTCAAAGAACCTGATGAATACACAAACTCAAGTCTGTGTTTTTAGAAGAGAAGTTGTCTGGTTTCTTCTTGTATATATGATACGTAATCTTAGGGTATGTGTGTTGCGAGCAAGAGCTACAAGCTTTTATACATCTGTTGCAGTATCTTAAAAAGCAGGATCTGTCTTGCCAAAACATGCATTCAGGCCAATGTATTGTACTGGAACAGAAGATTTTCTATCAGTAGATGTTTTTCAATCTAGTGTAGACGTTTTTTTGGTTTATGTAAGGAATTGGAAAAGTTCTGAGTTTTGCATCTACAGGTGTTAAGACAAGACAAAGTTGTGATATGTTCTGAATTCCAGTTTCTTAAATAAAGGCAGTTCCCCGCTTTCCTTCCTATGCATACTTCAACAGTTTAAGTTAACGTACACCAAATTTAACTATGGCTACCACATTCTCATCTATTTCTATTTACTAAAATGTTCACTCCTCTTAGAAGGATCGAACACTTGCTGATTCCTTGAATACTCTCCTAAAAAACACAAATACACATAAACACAGCCGTACTATTGCATTCAGAACTCTTTGAAAAGTGTTTTATGTTAACACAAGTAAAACTATATGTAGTGTATATATTTCCTTTATATTTAGGAATAAATTATTGGGATAAAAATACTCCTGAGCATAGAGTACAATTTCAAATTTAGGCATACAGTCCAAGGTGGATTTGTGAACTGTAGTCAGTATTGAGATCTCTGTTACTCATTTTCGGCAAATAGATTTCAGCTTGTTTCCCTCTGCAAGAACTGAAATTATCACTGTTTTGAAATCGCAGTCTCTTTACCTCTCATTTACTGTTTTATGACTCAGGCAATCTGTGTAATCTCAGTGTATTAATGGATGGAGGGCTCCATTTCCACGTGCAGAATATTTACATGAAATGGAACATAAAATTAATAATCTGGCATGGTGGCTATTTATCATACTGCAAAGGACTGTGGAATCAGTGCGTGGCTGTTCAACCATGCTACCACCAGTGCAAAGGAATTCTTGCAAGCCAAGGCTGGAGGCACTGCCAAACTGCTCATATAGCAGCTGAAGAGCAGTACATTGTCCAACAATATAAAAGCTAGAGTTCTTTTTCTTGGAGGCTGAAGAGCTGACCCAAAACCTAAAAATCGTGAAACAAGCTAAAAAAAGCGGACAAAGGATATCAGTAAAGATAAGAAGTTGATTAGTTGTTAGAATTTTGAGTGCGTCTGCACATTTAATATTTCTTAAATAGAACTGAAAAAGTTTATGCAAATAAGACCTCACGTAGGTATTGTTCGGTGATGCCATTTGACGAGGAAATGACTAGTAAAGATTTAAACATGATGCTAGGTTGAGAAAATTGAGTATTAAAGTGTTTTCGTGTTTTGTCGTACAACATGCGTCTATATTAATATAGTGTAAAGTCTAAGTGCTGAGTACTCAGGTGGACCACGAAATATGGATGTTCTACATTGGGCCAGAATCATAACTTCTGTTTTGGTGTCTTGTTCTTGTTAGGGGCAATTAATACATAGTCACTCCCATGTTCTGTGGTTGTATGCAAAAATCTAAGAAGCTCTGGGTTTACTACTTATTTCCCATAGTTCTTCTGTTAAATGCTAATCGTGTGGTATTTATATCACAAATCTTTACAAAGTATCTACTTTTTTTTAATGCTAAAAAAAAAAATGCAAACATTTAGTCAAATAGACATTGGAAGATGAAAGAACCAAATGGTTTGTATTATACAAATTCCTTTCCTTGCTTCTTTGGACATTCTTAATAAGAACCTGGACACCTTACTTAATCATTTAATTCCAGTTTGTAAAAGTGAGCAATATTTTCTTATCAAACATTCCTGCCAGGTTTGCTATCTGTATGTTTCTTTGAGACAGCTGGAAGATTCTATATATACTCTTAATTTTTTCACTTTTCTGCTTTATTTTTCAATTTAAAGATAATTACTGAGACTGTTACCAGATTTTGGAAAGAGAAGCATCACTAAACAGGATATATTTTTCTTACCAGTGTTCTTTGAACAGAACATTCAATTTCTATTCCATTCTGGTTTTGGGGGGGCTTGATTTTATTGCATTCTAAAAATAAAATATTAAACTGCGTTGTCTAGCTCTAAATGTAAGTATTTCATGACTGCAATCAAATGGGTTTGTGATATGAACAGGAAGAATAAGGCAAAGCATTGGCATCTCAATACTGTGGGAAACAGAATGGAGTAAATCTTTTCGGCCTATAAATCTGACTGAAGTTATATTTGCTAGCAGTCCAACTGTAGAAACTTATGGGAAAAAATAGTGGGAAGCTGACACCCATCTAGTATTCTGAATAACTTAAGTGCTAGCTAACTCACGTTCAGGAAACTTGTTTTTTGGCTTTCTTTTTAATGCTAAAATGTACTTGCATGTCAGATAGATTTAGAGTTGCGTCTGGCAAAATGGTGAGATGATTTTCAAGTTTCGTGTAAGGAGAAGTGAGTTGGTTTCCAAGTTTATTATGGTCTAATGTAAAAAACCAAAAAGTGAAAATGTTTACTATAGTGAGATGGAAATACAGGGACTTTTAGTAGATGAGAAAAAGTTACAGCACCATCACATTAGCTTTTGCATTTTTTCTATTGCTGTTCTTGCTCTGTATATTCTGAACTTAACAGACATAGGTATATACTCTGCAGATTAGAAGAGCCGTATTAAGATCTATCCACATTCAAAATAATAATAAAAAAAAAAGTCATCACATTGAGTTTTTAAAGCGTGTAGTGCAAGTAGCACAGAATTATTATTGTAGATAACAAACTGACAGGGTGCTGCCATGTTCCAGACTTTATTCTGTGGATAGAAATCAGAGTGAATGATCCTAAGAGAAAATCTGAGCTATGCCACTGATCCCTCTGTGGGTGGATCCATTTTAGCGTGCTCTGGCTGGCTTTTAGGTAACTGAAATTAGTACTGGAAACTGGAATGGAAAAAATGGGTAATATAAATAAGTTAAAGCATCCATAATCATAGATACACAGTATCTGCTTAATAATAAAACCAAAGCAGGATCTTAACAACCCTTATAAAATTCCAAATATCCAAACAGAAGAATAACTGGAGAATTAACATAGTTGAGTTGAAAATCTTGAGTCCTTTACTTATATTTCATTAGAAGTAGGTAATGGCTTAGTGATTAAATAATATTATGCCACATTCAAAAGCACGGTCTTCCACTCCCCCTTCATTTCCTGAAGTTTGAGCCCTGTTTAAATCACTGTAAAATGGCTTGACACTTAATTATATTCAGACATGCCAGTTCATGCACTTCCTTGGGATCCAGCTCACTCTCACGTGTCTGAAACCGTCTCGCACCTTTCATGCTCTGAAAGACTTTTTTTTAGCACTGAGCTAACTGGGAGCTACAATTGCAAGCCTCAGAGTTTAAGCAGCTGCATAAATTCCCTTGTACAATGCCCAGTTCTCATGCAATCCGTATGCTGAATATTATATTTTAAAGAATCCTAAACTTGAAAGCTGAAAAGCTTCTAGAAATCATTTGTCTATAGTAATTCTTCACAGAGTGATTTGTCGGTATTCCACCCCGGGATATTTATCTGGATTTTAACACTTAAATGCACGGTTGGTGGGAATCTGCAAACATTTTGACCTGTGTTTTCATATGCACTTAGATCAGATTTTGTGACAAATATGAATAATGACTTTTTCTTCTCCTTTAGTTCATTTATGTTTCCACTGCTCTGTGGAGGATTATACAGCAAAAAACGTGTCTTGAACAGTTCGCAAATGTATTTTCAAACTTAGTATGGAACAAGATCCAGTTTAAGGGATTCCCTACTTGTCTTCCCACTGCTTTAATTCTTGCAACACAATCTCATTCTCAAAACATAGAAATCTTTTTTGATTACTGGAATGATATATAAATAGCTATGGCTGGGATACTTTTATAAGTAAGTATATTATGAAAATGCATATAGTTTGTAGATAATATTTATTGAGATCTAAATTGCATAACCAGTACAGATAATGGTGGTTTTAAACACAGATATTTTTCCAAAGTGGTGGTAATATGTTGTGAGGATTTATTTTGTTTTTGAAGAAAATCAGTCCAATCACAGAGATTCAAGATTTTTTTTTTTAGTCATGAGCTGGATAAAGCTTCCCTCCTGAAAAGTCTAAATTTTTGTCCCTGTGTTCCTGTAGCAAAGCTCATTTAAGTTAAGCTAATATTTTCATTAGTTTAGACTTAATATTTGTGGCTATTAGATAAAGTTCTGACATTCTTTCTTCCAGATAGATAAAATTCTTCTGATTTTAACTTACTCTTTATGCAACTTCTGAGGTATATCTCAGCACATTGATTTATGTGGAGTTGGACAGTGCATAGAGTGAAGCTCAGCCACTCAAACTTACACAGGTTTAAAGTGTTTTCTAAATGTGATTTTAAACCATATTTAGTCAAAGTTACTGGTTGAGGATAGTTCTTTAGTGAACCTGTGAAGGTTTATGGCATTGTGAGGGGAAATAGTACAGTGTTTCCTATTTTTGCTAGCTCCATATAGAGTAATTGCTCTGGTATTTTGCTGGCACTTCTTTCAGTTCACCATAAAATCACGTCACAGAGAACTTCACATTTTCCCAACAAATTAAAAACAAAATTTTTAAGATTTTGATGGATCCCGGGGGTGGACTGACTACAGCATTTAATCTGATTCATATTGTAGTGCTGTTTTACTGCTACAAAGCTAGAAGAGGATGGTCTGCTTATAACTTTTATGTTTCATTAGTGTAATATAAGTGTATTCTATTATTTTGTTTTGTTCTGTTTTTCTTCCCTTTAATAGCCACCTAAAAGGAACAGCCACTGAAATGCTAAAAATGAGGATGAATGACACATTGTAAGGAAAGAGGCTCTATGCCAAATTCCACACATTTACACTGCCAACATTTATCCACAATGTTGGCAAAGTGGAGAAACACTTCTGAGCTGCTCTGTTATTTATGAGACAGATACATGTTTTTTTTCCTGGTAGGACAACACTGGATAATCTGATCTTTTTTTTTCACCGTTAGCTTAGCCACCAGTTTTTAGTGTGACATCGGGCAACTCACTTTAACCCATGTATGTCTCTTGTTTCTCCATCTGTAATATGGGGGTAACAGTTATGTATTTGATATTAGTACTCTGAGACTGAATTCAGTTAACATCCAGGAGTATGTTGTATTTTTGTGTGAGGCATTATTAGATATGAAAATAATCATTACTTACATGAATTTAATGAGAATTTTCCCAGGATGTTGTGAACTTTCTCCATAAAAGCAATACACAGGGAATTAACTGTTTTTCCATTTATTAATAAGTGTTTCACAAAATCAGGTACAACAGTTTTCTTCAATTTCATTTGACAGATATGGCCATACACAAATAGATTCTGCCTCATTTGTCTTTCTGAAGCCATTCCAGGATTTGTCTTCACTGTTAAATACCGTGTTTTACCGTCTTGGTCCCTTTCTCTCCGCTGCCTCTCCAGTGTTATAACTAAACTGTATTATTCTGTGTTCTAATTAAATGCATAAGGATGGTGTTGTGTTATGTTATAGAGGCTTAGTTTATGGAACGATCTCCCCCTTTATTGTCCTGAAAAGACTTATAATGCAGCTTTTCCTGGTATTGTGAACTCCCAACAGAGAGGATGAAGTTAGAAACGTATGTTCATTCAGTGAGAATGTTAGTTTGAACAATGTGTTCTAAGTCCTTATGCATGTGGAAGTTAATTACTGTGTAAGAGATTTCATACAGAAGTTCATTCTGGGAACTTAGGCAAAAAAGACAAATTCTTACTTCAAAAAGTAGAAACATTTTCACTACAGTAAGCAATGAAAGCCTGTCTAAGTGCAAGCAGCTGAATATTCTCCATAAACGTAACCTGTGTGGTTTACACAGAAGCTGTTTCTCTATTCAACTTGAATACTACACAGGAATAATCCAGCTGGGAGGAGACAGGGGAAGTGAAGTAAAAGAACAATTAGAATAGCTATTCTTTGAATCATAGTCCAGGTTTTCTTGGCTAATACTGAATGTGTATTTGTGTAGGAGTGGAGATCTGTGGGACAACAGTACTGGTATTTGTAGGAAAAGGCATTACTTTTTTAATTCCTTGAAGAAATATGCAAAAATACTTTCCAGTGA
>VXAK01016229.1:0-24865 GCA_013399435.1 Arenaria interpres
AAATAATATTCTTTCATTTATTGCACAGACTGGGAATCTGAATCTCATTAACTAGCCTTGAAATCCTTACCTTTAGAGTATTTTTTAAAGTTCTGAAATTTTGTGAGAATATTACCCAGATCTATTACCCAGACACGCAACAAGGAAAAGAATCTTGGCAGTCTGCTCACTGGCAGCTCTGAGATTGGGATAGCTATTTGCTGTTAAAGCAGATCAGAAAACATGCACTCCTGAAATACTGTGTTGTAAGCTCACTTAGTAGCAGCCTGGGAACTAACCTTTGCTTGGATCCTAAAGAAATTAGGATGCTGTGACTTCTTAATAAGTCATTGTGAATGTTTAGGTTATTGCCTTCTTAGTGAAGACATTTGCAGTCCATCTGGAGAAAGCAGATAAAGTGAGACCCATTAAAGCAGTACCCCACTCCTGACTTTCATGTTCAGTGGGTCTGACTTTTATATTTGTTACTGCTTTTTATCCAGGAAAACTGTAATTCTTAAAACAGTAAGAAACCCTATAGGAAAAAAAAGAATGAAGGGCAACTTGGCATTTTAATTAATGGTGGGCTAAACCAGAACTTGTCCATACATTTATAATCTCTAAGTGAAAGCTGATTTTAATCTACAAATGTTTACAGTAGAAATACATGGGTGATAAAAAATATACCTGTGACCACTGGTCCAGTTGGATTAAACAAAACCAGGAAAGATGAATGAAGCAGCTGCTGTTGGACATAACTTCAACTGTCCATTATATTGGCAATAACATTTGACTGGTGATTTGCTGGCAGGGCTGCATTGCCCAGATAATAAATTTCCTATACAAAATAAAATAACATTAAGAAAGTCTGGACATGTATTGCTACCTTCATTTGAATACTTGTCCCTTTTCCTTTTAGCTTCTGCAACTTTTGCATATGTATACTGAAAAATGCATCAGTGATTTTAGTTACTATTAGCTTTGTCATCAAGAAAGTTTGTCTTTTGATATAAAGATATGTACTTAGGCCCCAAATGTCCATTCTTAACTTGAAAAATAGCTTTGGCTTTCAGAAGCAAAGTAAATACCTGGGGGAATCCATGAATCGGAAAAAGAAAAATGGGTAGGAACCATGACATTGGGATTTTCCATTAATGATTACCATAACTTGAATTTTTCACATTGTGATAGTGATAGCTACTGCTATAGATGATGAGGGAAAGTCTTTAACTGATAAGGAAGATCAGTACATTTGTTCAATTTGAAATACACTCTTGAAATTAAATCCTCTAAAAAGAAATCAGAAGATATCATAATATGTTTGAACCTTATCTTCCTGAATGGGAGATCTTTTCTTATCTGCAGAAAAGAAAATGTATTTGAATAATTCAAATTAGCTATTTATTTCAAAAGTACATTATGATTAATTTTTACCATTTTCAGTTAGTTTTGTTTCGTCTGGAGAAAAGTGCCCATGATATAGGTCTAAAGAGCATTTTTTTTTTTACTTTTCATTACATGCCTTAAACATTTAAGGTGTCAGTTTTATTTCAACTGACTTTAACTATGCAAAACCAGACATTTAATTTAATTTAGCCATTTAGACTCCTTCTACAGTTTATCAAAAATCTAGGAATCTTCAGAGGGGTAATTCACTCACTTGTATTAGAAAACAACTTTAGAAAAAGATTAATTATACTGTCTATCTGTTTCCATTTATTATATAGTCATTTAAAATAGCTATGTGAACTGTGATGAATCCTACCCATGCTGACTGACTCCATGTTCTCTTCGCTAATTCATCACAAACCATACAATTAAAAATACCTCTTATGTGAGTCAGGTTTCTTCAAAGTGGGATTTCCTTTCTATTTTAACCTAGGCTGTAATGTATGTGAACCTTTTAGTCAATGATCATTAACAACTAATCCTGTTTTCTTTTTTCTGGACAACTTGCAAATGAATGAGTAGATTCTATTTTATGTTTCCTACTACTTTAATTTTCTTACAATTTAGAATTCTTCAGTGTCTTTAATTAAACTGCCCTAGGCTTAGAAACCTACAAAACTTTTTAATGAGATTACTTCTGAACTTGTCTTGATATACTAATTGCCTAATAATATGGGTATATGGCACATTAT
Source organism: Arenaria interpres (assembly GCA_013399435.1). Taxonomy (NCBI): domain Eukaryota; kingdom Metazoa; phylum Chordata; class Aves; order Charadriiformes; family Scolopacidae; genus Arenaria; species Arenaria interpres. Next base: position 2,121 of record VXAK01016229.1, read on the forward strand.
ATATTTAATGGTCTTAAATGCGACTTTGAATGATACAAACATTATATTAAAAAGAAAATGTTTAATTATACTGACACTCCCCTATTTCAAGTACAGATAAAGCATGTAAAGCAAAGTTAGTTTATATTTCACAGGAAAATCAAAAAGTTAGGGCAAATTTAATCATGCTTGAGGGAATTTTTTGTTATGCTCTCAGAATTAAAAGTATCAAAGGGGTCACTTTGGGCATTGAATAAGTATATCTATATTTGCTCCCTTTCAGGTGTTGCTCTTACATTATGCATCAGTGGAATGATTACAATGCATGTTGGTATTGTTAATTGTACTTCACAAGCATGCAAACCAATGGCTCCACCAACATTTTTGCAGTATGCTTCTACGTCTTTTGGTATAAAAAGCCCCATTTTTCTCACTTTACCAGGGCATTAATTAATTAGTAATTTTACTTAACTGGTAACTGCTAACATTGTTTAATGATTTATCATCTTTTTTATGGTTAAGAAAAAAAATATGATAAATAAGCAAATGACCCTAAATCCATTGATATTTTTTTCTGTGAATTTATATTCTGGACCCTACATGATTTTATATTTTTTTTAATAGAAAAAAATCATACACTTAATGGACATTGAATTGTGTTGTAAGGGGTAGGCATTGAGAAAATAGGTGATAAGCAGCTGAAGAGCAGTTCACGGGTGGAATTTTGGTTAGGAAACAAACATGATTTAGAGTGTATAAGTAGCAGAGATAAAAATGTAATTAAAATTACTGCCCTCAGCATTTGTGATATTATCATTGGAATTAGTTATCCATTTCTAGTATTCAGTATTTAAAAATGGTGCTTGCAATTGCAAAGAGACTAAAAAAAGTGTAACAAGACTTTAGAAAACCTTTTTTTTTTGCAATGAGAAACTCAAGATTCTTCATCTGATGAAAAGCTAAGAGGTCTTTTGATTTCCTTTTTGTCTCATGAAGGTAAATAGTCTAAGAAAGGAAAAGTTAATTTTATTTTAATTTTGCACACATGGTATGGTTTGAAAGCTCAAGCTAGAAAAACTGAAACTAGAAATACTGTAAGATTTTTAGAGTGTGAGATTGCTTGTATGTCCCGAATGGCAAGGCAGTACTTAACTTGGGAAACAATCAGATAGAATGTGAAAATGTGATCTCCTGCACGGAACCATAAAATCGTACAATGGTTTGGGTTTGAAGGGACATTTAAAGATTGCCTAGTTCAACTAAATGATGTCATGGACAGGGACATCTTTCATTCAGGTGCCTCCAAGCTTCATCCAACCTGACCTTGAACACTTCCTCAGATGGGGCATCCACAACATCTCTGGGCAACCTGTTCCTGTGTCTCACCACCGTCATAGTAAAAAATTTCTTCCTTTTATCCAATCTTCGTCAACCCTCTTTCAGTTTAAAATCATTACCCCTTGTCCTGTCACTACAAACCTTGGTAAAATGTCTTTCTCTGTCTTTCTTATCAGCCCTTTTCATATAGCAAGGGGCTGCAATGTGATCTCGCTGGAGCCTTCTCCTCCCCAGGCTGAACAACCCCAACTCTCTCAGCCTTTCTTCACAGCAGAGGCATTTCAGCCTTCTGATCATTTTTTTGTGGCTGTACTCTGCACGTGCTGTTACAGGTCCATGCTTTTCTTGTGCTGGGGACCACAGAACTGGATGCAGTACTCCAGATGGGGTCTTATAAGAGCAGAGTGGAGGGGAAGAAACATCTCCCTCAACCTACTGGCCATGCTTGCTTTTATGCACCCCGGGATGCAGTTGGCTTTCAAGGCTCCAAGTGCACATTGCTGGGTCATTTCTAATTTTCCATCCACCAATATCCCTAAGGCCTTCTCTACAGGTCTGTTCTCAATCCATTCATCCCCCTGTCTGTACTGATATTGGAGATTTCAATGATCCAGGTGCAGGACCTTGAGCCTGGTCTTTATGAGGTTCGCATGCATTGACTCCTCAAATCTGTCAAGTCTGAAAGAACAGAAAAAGAAAAGAGAATGTCTCCACAAGTAAGCAAACGTGGAGAGGAGTTGATCTTCAGGAGACATCAGCAGAGTTTCCTGGAAACTGATGGATAAGACACCTGGAAACAGAATGGGTCGACTCTGAAGGACTTAACTGCTCAGTGGGAGAGAAGGTTGCTTGGTTTGCTTGGTTGGACAAAACTAGGAGAACTGGTGCATTTCCACAATGCTTGAATTCCTTAACCAAGATCAGGCTTCTACTTAAGGGACATGCTCCAATCCATAATTTAGATTTGAGGCAGGAGTCACATGACCAAATACTCTGATATTTGTCAAGTAAAACATCACCTTTCTTTTGGTACTTGGTGTTCCCAGGGTCACTTCCAGAATATCTGTTTTCTGCACTATGTTAATAAGCTGAATGGATGCTTATAGCTCTTACTATGTTCTGTGTTATGCATTTCCTAAGGAATTTTTGCTTCACATGTTTACAGAATGTTCCCCAATGGCTTATACTTTCAGCATAAAGTTACTTTAGAGGGAGATAATAATATTTTAAATTGGTAGGATTTCAGTGCTTTTGTTAGACAACATCTTTTCAGCAGGATATCTCTAGCTAAAATAAAAAAAAATGGAGTGCATCCTGTGACATTTCATCTCAAGCCTGGTAGATCATTTCAATAGATGCATCCCAGCTAGGAAAATATGTTTTCATTGTTATAAATTAAAAGTGAATTGACTTAAGTAGATTAACTCAGTTATGAGCAGATTAAAAAAGGCTTAGCTAACCATTTCCTCATTTCCATTCATCAGCAGTTGACATAAGTCCACAGAAAGTTTGCTGTGTATAAGATCTGTGTATGCACAGATGGTATGCTGTGTATACCATTCCATTCATTTGTTCTTCAGTCCCATTTGCTTTTTTAAGGCAAAGACAAACCAACATTTGAGCTTGGAAGTTACTTCTGTGTAGCAAAAATGTGAGCACAATGAACTGTCTTCCTACATCTTTCCTTGAGACACCAGAGAGTGTAATTCAAGGACTTTTTAGTGTTTGAAATAAGTTAGGCAAACCAAATCCCTCCTTTTAGTGGGCTTACATTTTGTCACCTGAATCCTTTCTGAAAATGATATTTCAGACTCAGAAATATTCAGCCTGAGAGGACAGGCATAGTCCCTTAATGTTACTCTTTTTGTGGCATAGGTTCCGTACCTGCAACATGGCCAGAGGGATGACAGAAATGTGGGAAGTGGGTGATTACCTGACTTACTTGGGTAGAAATCTAGGTATGTTTTCATGGTAAAACTTGGGGGCTATCTGTTTTAATAATAAAACAGTTTAATAGTGTTTTCATAAAATGAAATGAAACAACCCCACTATGATATGGCTGAGACATACAAATATACGTGTTCAACAAGAACAAATTTTATGTTAGTATCTCTCCTGTTACTTTCTCCCTGATTTATAGGTATTTTCTGGGGAAAAAGAAAAGAATTTGGTGTAATATTTTATAGCATCACAGTCAAATTTCTCATACTTTTGAAATTATAATACTTATCATGAACAGAAAAAAAAGGTAGAGGGTAAGCATCAGTAAGAAAATCTCCAAATAATGGGTATTCCTTTTTGGGGACTAACAGGAGGAAGGCTTAAAATGAATTTATTAGTTAATGTTTTGTATGTTAGTTATTTGTCACGTTAGTGCCTGATATATACTTTGAATTATGTGAACAACAGTCTTGTACAGCAGAATACATTTTGTTCTAAATACAAAATTTATTTATGGCCAAGGTAGTTGACTGTGTCTAAAATATAGTCATGATAAATAGAAAGAAAATTAGGTTGTGTTTACTTCAAGATTATTGAAAGACCTTTAAGTTGATAAAATGCTTCATATGATGAATATGCATTGTGGATACAGATGAGAAACTTGGGATTTAAAGACTTGGAGATGTCTTTAAATTTTATTTCTTTTCTTCTTTTTATTTCTTTTCTTTAAAAATGCCATGAGCTTTAGGGTTTATAAACAAAAATAAAATCATGACACTTGTCATCCTGAACTGTCTGATATTGAGCAAGAGTTCTTAAAGGAAAACTGCATCTTGTCTCTGTTCAATATGTAGGAGAATTGTTTTGATATATTATCTGAACTTTAAAGAGCTTTAGCTAATCTTATGTACCAGAGAGAGAATGTTTGAATAACTCTTCTCAATTTTCCATCAGAAAAAAAATTAGTACTTAAAATTTCTTGTTAAAAAATTATGACTTCTGCTTATTCTTATGTGGTGATGAAACAGCAACTTTCATGTTTCTGGAAGGAAAAAAATATATTGAAAAAATATTTCATGAATTAACTACACTAAAGTAAGAATTTTGATATTATAGAGGCTTAAACATTCAGATACCAGGCTAAATTTTAAGATGAGAGAGAAAATAAAATAATGAAAGACTTCAAAAGACTACCAGAATCATTTTCTTGGCAATATTCTTTCCTGCAAGCTTCTCTTCTCTCTTCCATCTCACTCAAATACTTTTGGCTTTAGCCCCAGGATTTGTCATTTACAACATAAATACTTGTACAGAAGACATTAAGGATGGAAAAAGGATGTTAGATCATTCTGTCCTCTTCTCTGCATCTTTAAATTTAAGAATTGAGATAATGGGTTTATGTGGGAAGAAAGTTAATGTGAATCCAAACTAACTACAAAAAACTGTGGAGATATCCAGTATAATTTTAAGTATTTGTTTTTTAAGCCTTTTTTCCAGGAATTAATATTACCTTGAGCACGTAGTCAAATTTTCTACCCTTCTGCTTGTCCTTCCTTTTATAGTTACTTAAAATTTTAAGACACAACAGACAGTGTTAATTAACTTGCTGTTATTCAATCTGTAGCAAGTATTTTTTTCTTTGCCTTCCCTTGAAAGCACGCAAAAATTTCTCATCAAAAATCTTGGTTTTCATTTTTAAATTGCACTCCTTTGTTTGTTCTTAGAAAGCAAATTCTGGTAAGAAAAGGAACAATATTTTTGCCTAGATAAACTTCTTCTGATATGAACTGCTAGATGTGAAAAAATAGCTGTATTCGACTTTCCTGTTTCAGAGAACTTGGGACTGTCAGCAGACGTGTTGGCGTGCAACTGTCATGTTTTGTTGTTCTGTGGTAGAGTCTATACTGGCAAATGAGAAGAAGTTCCTTATTAGAAACCAATTTATCATAATTTCTGTGTTCAGACAAATTTCTATGGAAGATAATGGCTTTATCAGTTTTATTTATCCATTATAATAATGATTGGGAAATTACAACTATTCTGAAATCTACTGTATCTGTTGTATCATAGTAAAATTTTTGATAGTTTGTCTTGTCCTTGTGTTATTGTTTTCAACGCATTTGTTTCAGCTGTGGGCTAGAGCAATCTTTTGTCTAGCAAAATATGTGCAGATCAATGAACAGGGATGTTAGTTAGCATGGTATAGACTTCACATAAGTCTTAGTCATTTTCATGTGTGTATCTGTTTGGATTCACTTTCCTCTTCTCTGCATTGAAACTGAAGTGCATCCTAGTCTCGGTATAAAGCTCTTTTGTCTTTCAAAGCTCCAGACAAGCATGTTTGTTCTTTCCCCAGCTATTGACATTACAAGAAAAAATCATTAGCTTATTTGGTAAGCCCTGGAAAGCACAGTCTAAGGAATGTCAGTGTGTCCCTTATTACACCCACAGATAAAGTCCACAGGATGTCTTTGAAACTGTATTCAATAACCAAAAGGATGTCTTTGTACCCTTATGTCTGCAGAATCCCTTGCAAAGAGGAAATATGCAGTAGAATTTAACAAACCATCATTTTGAATTCTGAGGTCTGTCTAACTAGGATTTATTTGATTGGCCTTTGTGTGAGTATTACACAGATTTTTATGTGACTATTTCTTCAATTTAGTATTAAATATGCTGACATTAAAAGATAATATCAGAGAATATTTTTGTTTGTTTTTATTTGAAATTATTATATTTGAAATTGATAAAGATGTTCTGTATTTGTGTATTTTGTTGAATATATTTTTTCTGCATTTGATATTTCACTACATACAAACCAGACACTAAAATAACAGATACTTGGACTCAGAAAAGCAGACCTTTGGATTTCTCAATTAAGAATAATATTATGAATTTATAATTCTCTTAAGCTGAAATAGGATTTGTTAGAGCCACGTCTAATATCTTGCACAACACCAGAAGAGCAAAAATAGCCTTTTTTTTTATTTCTTGCAGAAATATGTACATGTGACATACTTATTAATATGAAGTGGGTTAATGTGATAGATCGTAACAAGCAGCTTTAATGGTTCATAAATGTATTTGCTGGGGGCCGTTAGGAGACCAGAAAAATGGAATCTCATGCCTTTAAACACCAAAGTTGTATGTTAATGTTCTGATAAAATTTCACACAAAGTTATAAAATAGATAATAAGTAAATAGCTGAAGGTTTACATGCTGTGTGTGGAGTAAGATTATTCTGTTTACTCCAAAGTTAACTCAACCTTTTACACTGTGGTTTAATCTAGAAATCTAGAGACTGTGTGAAGATGTGTTTTGCTGGCTTGTTTTCTGAGGTTTTCAATGATTCTGCTTTATTGTGGACAGTGCCTTACAATGAAATATCTTGCTGTGGTAGGATAGAATAGTCATCGCACTCTGCAGTGCAGGATGAAGTGCATCCAACCTTAACTCAACGTGATTTCCTTGTATTTAAAAGTATACAGTTTTATATTATCACAGAATCATAGAATCATAGAATATTTAGAGTTGGAAGGGACCTTAAATATCACCTAGTTCCAAGCCCATTGCCATGGGCAGGGACACCTTCCACTGGACCAGGTTGCTCAAAGACCCTCCAACCTGGTCTTGAACACTTCTAGGGATGAGGCATCCACAACTTCTCTGGGCAACCCGTTCCAGTGTCTCACCACCCTCACAGTAAAGAATTTCTTCCTGATATCTAATCTAAGTCTCCCCTCTTTCAGTTTAAAACTGCTACTCCTCGTCCTATCACTACACTTCCTGATAAAGAGTCCCTCCCCATCTTTCCTGTAGGCTCCCTTTAGGTAATGGAAGGCCACTATAAGGTCCCTCTCCATGCTGAACAACCCCAACTCTTTCAGCCTGTCTTCATAGGAGAGGTGCTCCAGCCCTCTGATCATCTTTGTGGCCCTCCTCCGGCCTCAGTCCAACAGTTGCATGTCCTTCTTAGGTTGGGGGCCCCAGAGCTGGATGGGGTCTCATGACAGCGGAGTAAAGAGGGAGAGTCACCTCCCTTGAACTGCTGGCCACGCTTCTTTTGATGCAGCCCAGGATGCGGTTGTGCTACGAGCACACATTGCCAGCTCATGTTGAGCTTCTCATCAACCAACACCCACAAGTCCTTCTCTTCAGGGCTCTTTCTGTTCTCCACCCAGCTTGTATTTGTGCTTGGGATTGCCCTGACACACATGCAGGATCTTGGACTTGGTCTTGTTGAACTTCATGAGGTTTGCACAGGTCCAACTCTCAAGCCTGTCCAGGTCGCTCTTGGTGGCATTCCTCCCCTTCAGTGTGTTGACCACACCACACAGCTTGGTGTTGTCAGCAAATTTAGTGAGGATGCACTCAGTCCCACTGTCCATGTTGCCAACAAAACAGCACTGGTCCCAGTACCGACCTCTGATGAATGCCACCCGTCACTGGTTGCCCCTTGGACATTGAGTCGTTGACAACAACTCTTTGAGTGTGGACATCCAGCTAATTCTTTATCCACCAAGTAGTCCATCCATCAAATCCATGTCTGTCCAATTTAGAGACAAGGATGTCGTGCAGGACAGCATCAAATGCTTTACACAAGTCTAAGCAGATAATGTCAGTTGCTTTTCCTTTTTCCACCAACACTGTAACCCCGTCATAGAAGGCCACCACATTTGTCAGGCATGATTTGTCCTTAGTGAAGCCATGTTGGCTATCACCAATCACCTCCTTATTTTCCATGTGTTTTAGCATGCTTTCCTTGTGGATCTGCTCCAAGATCTTGCCAGGCACAGAGGTGAGATTGACCGGGCTGTAGTTCCCTGGGTCTTCCTTTTTTCCCTTTTTGAAAATGGGGGTTATGTTTCCCCATTTCCAGTCTGCAGGAACTTCAACCAACTGCTACGACTTCTCAAATATGATGGATAGTGGCTTAGCAACTTCATCTACTGGTTCTCTCAGGACCTGAGGACATCTCAGACACCTGCGGAATCAACATTAATTGACGTTATCTTAATATAACACTTTTTTTCAAAATTCAGAAGCCTTTTAGATTTTCACTGAAAAAAAATCTACAAAAAATTTCGATTAAAAAACCACATAAATATTTCAATTGAAAAAGATTTTTTTTTATGGCTTTCATAGTAAAAATACTTTTATTTAGCTCTATTTTTTAAGTTCTGTCATGAAGAGTCACTTGATAGGCATTTCATTATCTTTAAAAACATCTACTACGATAGGTTTGGTTTTTTTTAAGAAATATTAGAAAAAATTAATTTAGCAATAACATATCCTAAGTTCAAATCTGGTTATATTGTTTATATCATTCTATGAGTATCAGAGAGCTTCACAGTTAAAACATATTACTAAAGAATATTATTTTCTCACCATGATATCAAGCAATTCTGATGAAGAGCATTTAATTTTGTACATTAACGTGTACTTTCTATGACACTTTAAAGAAAAAGGGTGAAATTTATTCAGCAGAAATAAATGACAAAAATTCCTTACATGTCAGTGAATTTAGGACCTAGAAGAAGGAAGCAGTCTATGTGAACACTGGGGGTATATTTAGATAAGCAGAATGTGATTAATTAAATAGGACTTTGAGTCTAATGCCTGCAACGTAGCACAGGTGAGATGTATTGCTGCAGGTGGTAAAGACTGTGTTTTCATATATTATCATGCATCACTGATTAGATTTAGATCACTGTATTAGGAAATTATCATTATAGACTTAGATGGATAGTGTAATGCTCTCTTGGTGGTGTTTTTAATCATTATCCTGCTCTTCTAAATATTGTTCACTACTTCACACTCTCAATCCTGGAACGAATGTTGTATGGGTGGATTTTAGCTCCCATGCACAACTTGACTGAAGCAAATTAGGATCTTCTTTTACAGAGCTTATTTTAGCTGTAGGGAAACTGTATAAAAAAGTCTAAAGCCTTTTTAATATGTTGAATTATATTTTTAAAGAAAATCTTCTCAATGACCTGGCAAATATAAGTGCCTTTTTGCAAAACACAAGAAGAGGGGTTTTGGTTTTGTTTTTAACTTTTCTTTGATAGTTTAACATCTGTACACAAGTTGTAAATATGATAATATGAACAAATTGCTTTCTGGATAGATTTTCAAAAGGGTTATGAGTGATCTATCAGGAATTATTAGCTTTGTTTTGCTCAATAAAACATCATTCTTCATTTAAATAAGTCTGTCAGAATATCAGCTAGTGGAAATCATTTCTCAGGAAACTAACTCATGATTTTTGTGATTACCTATATTTATACCTGTATTTATTCAAGAACTGTTTATGAAGCTGCACTCTGCCCTGTGATGTGATTTTGTTGCCATCCTAAAGAAAAAAGCAACAAGAAATTAAATTAGAGAATAAAAGGAATGTAATGATCAGAACAGGTTTTTATAATCTTAAGATACAAAATGTCTCAGAGAAAAAGAGAGTGATAAAAGAGTAACAAGAGGCAAAATGTGAAAAATCATCTGACAGGTTTAAGGGACAATCTTGCATAATCATCAGGTGAGACCACTCCAGCTGAACTTTGGTGTATGAATATATATACTCTGGTTGCAAGACGAGAGGTGAAAATTCTCAGTCTAGCACCTGTACACCTGGAGAATTCACACTGATTGCAAGAAAACCTGTAAACCCTGCAGGTGAGAATGCACCATCAGCTTTAGAATTTTGTTGAATGGAAACTGGCGTATAGTTGGAGGTAAGTAGCAATATCTGTGATGTTATCAGTTACAGGAGCAGAAAGACTAACTGGTTAATTTGTGTGGCATGCACAGAAGACCCTTCCTTAATGGCAACAGACACTAATTATTGTTTACTTACTAGGAGTAACTATGATCATGGTACCATAGCCAGAGGTCTTGCTGGATGATTAAATCTTTGCCTTAGTACTGTATTGTAAAAATTTGACAGAGCTGGCAGGGCCCAGCTACTTCAAAGTCTTTCAGGTAACCAAACAGGAAATTTTAGTTGGCCTGGAGTCAGGAGTGGTAAGGATGCTGTGATAGTAACAGTGCTGGGAACATGCCACACATACACACAGAGGAAGCCATGAGAAGGAAAGTGAACAGCCTGTGCCATTCTGTGGTGCTGTACGTTCAGCACACAATCAGCCAAATATCAGGGAAGGACAGTGCAGAGCTGTGACCAATCAAACAATATTTTACTTGGAAAGTGTAATCCTTGCTGAGGCTAGATATACAAATTGCAACTGTAAGTAACATCTTTAACATTCAAGGGAAAAGGTAGTGATGAACAAATAGCAAAGGGTCATGTGCTGCACTGCTGAGGTTAATTCCTGTGCTGGAGAGGCCTGTCAGGACTTCCGAACATCCCTTTCTATGTAAACCTTGTATAGGCAACTTTTCAGAGGTATCCTTTTAGGAATCAAATCTACCTTCCTTTCTCACCTAGGTTCAGGTACTTGATTTGAGGCATTGGGGAAATAGTGAAGAGAATGACATTTTTTGGGGGGAGGGAGCAGTAGGGGAGGGGGAATATATATACACACTCACACTCTTTTATTTCATTTTGCCTCTTTTCTACCGCTAATTCTTTGAATGAGAGGTAATGATGGGCTTTGATAGCATATTTTCAACAAGAAATGTGAGAGGAGAAAAGAAGTCAGCAGCTTTCATAATAGCATGGAGGATTATTATTACTATTACTAGACCTTCTTCTTTACCAAATGTAAGTGTTAACAAAGCCCCTTTAAAAAGTGAAATTTCTGTAAATGCTGAGAGACATAATTCCAAGTAATGGAATACTGTATTCCGAGTATGGAATACAGCCATAGCAGATCTAATGATACAGTGTATGATGAAGGTCCTGGCTTGTACTCACAGGTTTCATGAGGTGGAGAGCGGAATTGTGTAGGTGGTTGATAAAGAAAGCAAAGAGTAAAAAGGCAATAAGGATGTATCACAGATTGTACAGTGGAAATTAGTGATGAGGGGACTTTTAGTTCACAGAGTCTGCTCTGAGCACCAAAACCATGCAAGTGCTACAACACGGGGCTTGCTGAACCTGACCCAGAATGGTACTAACAAAGCTGTGTTGGTTGTGGAGGTTGTGCTGCTCAGGTACAATGCACCATGCTATGTGGGCAGGCTAGCTCTTCTGAAGTAGCTCGGGGGATACCTTCCTGCAGTCTTCCCTGCCTAGTTGTGTTGGGAGAATTAGCTATAAATATGACCGAAGACTTCCTTGGGCTGTAGAAACAGCAAAAAGGCCAGATGTGTTTCAAGAAAACAGGATTTTATGTGCATTACTTATTTATTTAACTTACTAAGACTGCAACTACGTGCCCCATATAATCATGTTTATACTGAAAAGGAACAAATCTGAAAGGGCTTCAGGTAACTGCAGAGGTAATATTAGTTTAAGAATCTGAAATGGCTTTGTACTATTTTCCTGAATAAGAAATCAGGTGTTGTTTCTCTTATTTTATTGGGATTTTGATGGGTGATAAAGCCATTGTTCTAAGGGTATGTAATACAGGCATGGAAAGCAGCAATATTGGAGTGGGCTGAACTGATGGAGCTTTTACTGTAAGAGAAACCAGCTGAAATCTGACAGGTTGTCGTAACAATACAGTATTCTTTCTCTAGTTTAGGATTCTTCCTTGGAACAATTTTTGTAACTCTTTGGCAGTTTCTGCAAGATTAGCACCTAGGATCTTGTCCTGATAAGGATTTGGGAGGCAATTAGTCTGTAAATCACCTTTTTATTAAATCAATCAATGTGGTTAAAAGCCTCTAACACTGGTCATGTAGCGTTAGCTGAAGTTTACACAATGGAATCAATGAGTCCTACATCTTCTGCTCTTTGGATGTAACACTACCTGTAGATACATGGATGCAACTATGACTGAAGCTTGTGCAAATTGTAGTAATTAGCACAGGCTGTGTCCCATTGCACTTGTTCAGGTTATAGTAAGCAGAGATGCTTACTATCACATTTTGGTTTTATTGTCTTTTAAATCATACCAAAATTTGGACCAAGAAATTGCCTTTTTGTTTGGTTTTGGTTTTGGTTTTTTTTTTTTTTTTTCTTTTCGTAAGGGGATTTACTCTGCAGGCTGCAGAGACAAATATTGATTTTCACCCTTACATGGTACATAAGTCCAACTCCCTTATGAGGAAATAGCAAAAGGAAATAGGAATCTATACAAGACCTTTTCCTGTTTATGTCTACCAGGTATCTGTTACAATGACAAAATAGCATAGTGAAAACACTAGATTTACTGACATATTTAAAATAACAAACTTGGACATGATGATAAGTAAGCTGTTATTTGAGACTTCATGAGGCTTCAAACAGCTGGGAAGACTCTGCTTACATTAAATACCTGAGATAACTCATGCCTATAAGAATTCTAGTAACTGCATTGAATCCAGGTACTAAACTTCCCATTATTAATTATTTTTAAGTGTTAGATTTTGGACACCTGGGCATAATCAGATGAGTGCAATAACCCAATCAACACTTTCTCCAAGTCAGTCCCAAAAGTTTGTTTTCGCACATGCAGAATAGTACCAGGAGCAAGATGGTCTGATTTTTGTCTTGTGTGTGTGTATGTGTCTTTTTTCATCACAGTGTTGCTGGGTTCAACCCTCTTGACAGGCACACTTTTTGCTAACTCAAGATGTATGACTTTGTCTCTAGGCAATTCAACAGGTCCTTGCACTCCATGAACTTCCGACAGGCCTAGCGACATTTAAATCAGATAGAAACTACCCATTGTGATAAGCAGGAAATCAGAACGGTGTCATTACTGTGATTGATAATAAGTTGAGAGAAGAATGGTATCTGTTTATCTTTTTTGATTGCCCAATTGTGAAAATAGTATCTTTTTTTGGATTTGAACCCAAACCAGCATATTAAATGTTAAAAGCTTTGATAACTGTGGCAAAAGAAAAAAATGTGGATTTATGTTTTTATGTGACTATCATTGTACAGTGATAAACTATAAATATTTATTTTTGAAATTATGAGCCAATCACATTTATAAAATCTCACTTGTTTTTATGATTTTTTAAAAACTTTTATCTTGTTTCCACAATGCAAATCATTTGCAAACCTGATTTGTGTAATTAATTAAACAGAGTGTATGTCTTCCTTATGACACTGAAGGAAGAAGTCAGCATTGCTTGATGAACATGTAGTTTAGTCATTACATATTTTAGTTATGTAGGGAAGGTAATGTCAAGATATGAAAGATGTCTATCACTTACTGTAACTAAGTATTCCAATACCATGAGGAAAGATGTCTTGAGTCAGGGCCCCAAGAAGCCTTCAAATTCTAAGATTAAAAATATTCTTGGAGCAATTCTTTTGCACCATCTGTTTTTTGAATTGCAGTTTTTTTGAATTGCAGTTGAATTGCTACATATGAAGGCTTTTCTCTGTGGCCCTGAGGATTCAGAACTTTTTAAAGAAAGTGAAAAGATTTTCCCACTTTTACATAAACTTCATATCTGGGATCCAAAAAGAAGTTTTGTAAGATTAGCTATAAAATTTCAGTAATACAAAAATGTTAGTGGTCAGTATTTCTATTTGTAATATTTGGAATGTGACTTTCTCATAGCAGTAGACCAGATTGTGGTAGTGCAGTCTCAAGCTTTACTGCATTAACAATACAGCCTGTTGTTCATACGGCCAATGTTATTCACTAATATTAATACAGAACTGTACCTGTAAAAATTTGTTAATGAGGAATACTCATCATCAGTCTCCTTAAATGGAGAGATGAGCTGTTCAGTGTATACATTGTTCCTGGTTATGATACTAAAAAAACACATGCTCATTTGTTTTCAATAAAAATAAATTACTTCCCTGGATACCAAGAGCTTCGAATGTTCTCCATGTAAACAGGTGAACAATCTGTCATCCTAGGCAAAAGAATCCGTGAAAACAAAATCAGTTATGCTTTTTGTTAACAACATCAAGGTTATAACATTAGTACAGACATTGCTATATAAGTTTCTAAAAAGTTAGTACTGAAAGATCTCATGGACTGACCTCCTGGAAGATCAGTATGATCTCTGGAGTAGGGTCTTTAAAAAGTGGGAGGTGTGGGAGTGAGTATATAGGTTATTAGTCTATTAAATTACGCCACTTCCAAATTTAAGTCAGTTCTTCAGTAAGGCTGTGACCCATAGACTGTTTGTAAAGCACTTTATATTAAAATTACTTCTTAAAAGTTTTATAGATATAACATTAATATGGTTGCATATCTTTGGAGATTAATAGCTATACAATTACCTGAAATAACCATGGCAACAGAGTAAATTTCCACAGGGCACCAGTTACTCACTAATGGTTGCTGTAATTACAAAGAAACAAGACAATAAAAACCCAGAAACTATTTGTTATCCTTTGACTTCAATACATTAATTATCACCATGCAGAGTTAGACTCAGGAATTTCAAGCATTTTTTCCTTGCTGCAACACATCAGACTTCTGTCTCAGTAACTGCTCTGTAGTCTGCCCTGTCTTTTCAGCACAAGTTAATACTTTAATGAATAACACAGTATTCGTTGTGAATTGTATTAGACTGTTTTGCATTCTAGAAGCATCAAACAATAAAACATGACAAGGTCATGAGGCTGAAATAACATTGCTGTGGAAAGTCTAAAGCTGTGATTCAGACAGGGACATCTCTGCTTGATGCTTCTCTCCAAATTTTTTTGGTCATTCAAGCATGACCTGAATCTCTCTGTGCGTGTGTGCATGGTTCTGTGAGTTAGTTTGTTTCAATGTAGACTGTACAAAAGAAATCTAGTTACAGAATGTCTTGTGGATATTTAACAGATCCTCTTTGGAGCTGTGTCCTCTCTAAACATCACAATTTAAACTCTAGCTGAAGAACTGGAAGGAAGGCCTTTTCTGATCCCTGTCAACTGGTAGAAATCAATATTAGGAAATTCTCTGACATTCTTTTAACCTGCTTAATTATTTTAATTGTCACAGAGCTTATTACACTCAGAAAACAACAGGAAATAGCTCAATGTCAAATAGGATCTTGTTCAGCAAGGTGAACTAGCCTCATAGATGACTGATAATACATAGGTCATACTAAACTGTATGTGAAAGCAAATGTTAAGGGCAGTTGTGTTAGAGGAGAAAATGACACATTTTTAACTAAATATTAATGGACTAATGTCTGTATCATAATGACAATCCCAATGAGACAGAGTTAGGCACACAGATGTGTCCTGTTTGAGAAATCTTAAATTATCTGTGTGCTTTCAGAACATCTTCATAGTCCATAGTCCAGCTTTTGGCTGTGGGTTTGTATGTTGTTTTTTGGTTGGTTTTGGGTTTTGGTTTTTTTTTAATTTATTTGTAAATCAAATACATTTGGTATGAGCCTTAGATGGGAAATCGTTTAGTTCCCTCATTTTCTTTGTAATCCATTGTTTCAACTATGATTATGTGACAATGCTTTTCTTTTTATTTCTTTCTTTTTTTTTTTTTTCTTTTCTTTTCTGTTCATTTTTATTCTAGCATAAGTTCTGGAAAAACAACAAAGGCTTAAAGGCTTAAATATGAAATACCGCAATCATTACATGTCAGTATTAATATGATGAATCACATTTTTGGTATCTGAGAACTGTGACCATGGTCTAGGTTAGCTAAGGGAGCAACTGTTACCCTTTTCCTCTGATTCCAAACTTCCTTTTTGTATTTAAAAATAACACAGTGAAAAAGAAGTTGTTGGCAGAGGCTCTGTCAAAACCAGCCACCAGCTTCAGTACAGGTAGTGACCTTAGTGCGGGGTAACTCCATACTCATACTTTGCTGATCAGAGGTCTCATCAGGTGAAGACTTCAATAGAATAGCTTGGAGACAGAGGAGCAGAATCACAAATAAAAGCTCTGCTGGAGCTGGGACAGAAGTTCCTGTACTAGTGATGATGCCTGTTAGAAGGACCATTTACCCTCTTTCCTATTTTGATGCCATTTTAACAATTACTCTGAAGACAGTAGTTACCTTTCCTCACCAGGATGCTGCCTTGCTCCCCGGGCTGCTATCACCTGTGGCAAAGCACTGTTATTTACCTCCCATTGGCCTTGGGAATCTGTTAGTACAGAAGAGCTGCTTGAGAAGCTGAAAAAACTCCCAAAACTTCTGTCCAGCAGCAGCTGGAAGTATAGATGGCTCTTTAGATACTCCCTTTTTCTGCAGACATCCCTTGCAGTTTAACTAGTTCCTGAACATCACAGTCTCTGCATTGATTCCTGTAGTAATGTGTAGCTCTCTGTTCTGCTTCCGTACATTAGCCCAACCTCCATTTGGGCAGGGCTTTCACTTAGCTCCACACCTCCTTTCTCTCACATGGTTCAGTACCACAGGTATTGTTCTGGAGGGGAAAGGGAAGAAATCTTTCTTTCTGAGACTGTACAAGCGCTTGTGAGTTACTGATATTCACTAGAGCTGTTTCTTTATCTGAAACACTTTACCTTAGTTTCTTTTGACTTCTAAAATCTGCAGAGGGGTGTATGTGTCTGCTTGGCACATTTTCATCCTAGCCTGAAGTAAGCGCTCAGGCTGGAGTCTGAAGGGCAGAGCTGAAACTCATTTCTGCCTTCCCATATTCAGTAAGTGCAAGCTGATGAGAAAAGTCTGGTGTCATCTGAAAGACACTCTGTCAATTGATAGAAAAGTTTCAGAGTGCCAAAAGACGTGAGGTTCAGAGCAGAAACTATGCTGCAAGTCTACCTTCTAGTAGAACCAAGCAGAAGTTCTTACTCCAGGGCAAATAAGCTACTTACCGAAGGCCAGAAGTCTTTGAAAGACTAAAATAATAAAGAGACAAAATAATTAATGTTTATTTTTGTATCTATTGTAATAGCATGACTGCTGTAGAATGATGTATGAACATTCATCCAGGAAGAGTTTTTTTTCTCCTATCATACACTACAGATACGACCTGATGAACATAGCAGGTGACCTCAGAGGAAGTACTGTGATTTCAGTGACAGAGGTCAGTACTACTAAAATAAGTACATCTTTCTGGGACTCGTAAACCAAAAACAACAAAAAAAAAAGGTGGGGGGAGGATGAAGTGCCACATCACCCTCCCCAAATAATGTCACAAAGCAAGTAAAAATGGAGAAGGTAGAATCAGCATCTGCTGAAGACAGATGCAGACACGGTGCACCCAAGCACTCTGTGACATGTAGTTCTCACATGTATTGGTGTGTCTTACTTGTATATCCTGAGATAAACTGATGGCCAGATTTATGGTCAAGTGGGAATTTTTGTCTGTGCTTCCCAGGAACATATTAATTAGACTGCTAATGAGGAAGTTCTTGGACACTCCTGGATGTCCTCAGTCTCTTCTGATCTCTTCCAATGACACTGCACAGCTACAGCTTCTTGGAAGAGTTTATGTACCTGTAAAATTATGAGAATAGAAATAAATGATATGAAGACTCTTTTACACTGGGCACTTACTGTATAGTTGTGTTGCTGAGGACTGGAGGTGATTGCGATTCTGTGGAGAAATGCATGTCTACTTCAAGTCTGTTCATTTTGGCAATACTGAAACAAATGACTTGCAGTTATATTTGTAGTAAAGATTCCTCACACTTTCACTCCCACTTACTTCCCAGCATATGTATAAGCTACCTCCTTTCTTTTTTTTTTTTTTTTTTTCTTGTGGAAAATCGTAACTATGAACTCTTCTCAGAAGGATTACAAGAAATGTGCTTGCTATTACTGGTGCTGCAAAATACATTTGAAAAGAAAAAATACCCAACAACAACATTTTTAAAATATATGACCATATATACAATAGCATTAAAATTAACATTTTCCACTCAAGAATGTTTGATACTATCCAGTCTATAACATCATGCAAATGAAACTTTTTGCATTTATTTACATTTTTGTATAGTTGTTAGTCCTGAAACCTAACCACCCTCATATAATTTCCTCTTATAATACAAGCTGTTAACTTGTATTAGTTAATGTCATATCACTTTGCCGCTATTTTAGTATGTTGCTAGAGTTGTATTTATCTTGCAGTTGAGTTTTATGTCATCTCTTGATTTTTAAGGGATTGACTTATGTGTTCCCATTGCATACAACAGCTGTTCGCAGAGCCTGTTGGCTTTTTTTGACTTTCTGGGTTCTTCAGCTGCAGAACTGAACCAATCTTCTCTGGCACACAATGTACGCTGTAGATTTTAAGATTAAACCTGCCTCTATGGATTTCCTGAGCACAGAATAAAACCAGGCTGGATTCTTCCAAGTATGCTGGTAGCACTGAGCTTTTGGGCTACATGTAGGGAATGGCAAACTTTTTCTCCCACTCTCTGCCTACTCTCCCACGTCCCCCTCCCTATCTACTCGGATGTCATTGTGTGGACCGGACTGTCCCTTTTCCAGAGGTGAAAGGACTGTAAGGTGGCAAGGAGAATTGCAAGGGGAGGTCCAAAATGGCTTTTCTGTTCCTTGGTAGTTCCTCCTGCATCAGAACCTCCTTCTTCACACTGCTTTCCTAGGACTGATGGATGTTTCTGCCAATACCACAGTGCTAATGCCTGCCTTGCCTTAGCACCTTCACCAGCAGTGAATAAGCTCATCTACGTCTCCTACCCTTCCCAGTTAGCCCTGGAGTAGGAAAAGTCATTCAAGTAACATTGACCCACCTCTGGGAAGAGAGGTGAGGGTAGAGGCATAGCCTCGCTGTGCAGAGAAGAATGGGACCAGCCCAAAACTGCCTTCACAATATTATGTCACCATAGCAGAACTGGGGTCTAGCAATTTTAATTCTTTATCTGGCAAAATATGAAGTTTAATCCATGATGTGATTGTATTACAGGTATACTTATCATCTGTTACTGAATTCAAGGTGTTATGAGGAGAGAAGCTAGAGTTCTGTCCTTTTGTATTCTGGAGCAAGTATCACTTGTTAGAAGATATGAATAAAAATTTCACCAGTGTAGTGCATTTGCTGAGAGTGACCAATAGCAGATGCTTGGGCAGAGAATCTTTGGAACAAAGAAAATGTAAAGGAATTTTTCTCCTATATATTCTCCTTGCGATTAGTAGCTGAAGGACTGCATGAACCAGAGTTTAATCTAGATCACTGCTTTTATTAACCACTTATAGACATACTAATGAATGATGTTGCAAATTGCTTTTTAACATAACTATACTGTTGGCTGCAACAACTCAGTCTCATCTTCAAATTTTATTCATTTTAGGGTAAGTTTTAGGAGACATCATGTTGCAAGAAGTTCTAACACATTCTGGAAGGAAAAGAGTACTACCTGTTATTTGTTATTTTATATAGTATGTGCTCATGATATCCACCCTGATTGGCGTTCTCATGCAGGGGTGGAATGAACTGTTCCTTTCACAGAAGTACACATTTCTAATCATTCACTGTACTGAGGATGAAGACATCAAATAAATTATACCCATCTCTGCACAACTAAATTTCTTGTCCATCAGCTTCAATAATATAAAGTTGTACTGCGTGACCCGGAATTGATTTATATCAGTTAATTTTGTACCAAATTCTTTACTTTCTCTATAAGCCTTGTAATGGGTACCACCATAATTTATATCACATATGCTCCAAATCTGTATATAATTCATTTCCTGTAGCACTCTTAGTTTCTCATTTGTTCTGCTTTGTACATTCATACATGAACAGACAGAATCTGCCCCGTGGTAAGTAAGATAATGCCTAAACATGGGTGTTGAATGCCATTTCAAATACCCCAGGGTATCCATCTGTCCTCCAGCTGCTGCTTTGGAAAGGCATGGGTTCTCTGTCATGTGCATACTCTGCGTATCTGTGTGGATGTCTCCAGTATCTTAGGATATTTAAAATGACAATAAACATCTATGTTTAGAGTAACTGAATGCAATTCTGTTTTATTGTCCTAATCTTGAACTGAGACATTTAGGGTAAGCATAAAGAGAAGTCTTTTCAGATTTTGAATATGTGTTAGACAAACATCATTTGTTATTTTAGTAACCACATTGCTCATTGTTTGAAAATGTCTACAGTATGGAGGTTGAGCAGATAATGGCTTCATTTCCCACAAACCTTCCATAGTTTGATACAATGTGCATTCCTCCTCTGACTTCCAACATAACATTCAGAAATTATCTTTTATTATTTTTTATTTAGTTGTTTATAATTCTCTGGTTTGGGTTGTTTTGGGTTTTTTTCGGCTGATACTTAGTCTCTCTGTTGATTCCATTCCAACCTTCTACTTCATTTGTCTCAGTGAAATATCTACCAGTGACAAATTTCTTGTTTAATTTTACAAATGCATACTTCTTCTCTGGGAACTCTCAGTATGGAAAGTTCAAATGGTTACTCTCCATCTTTCTACTTTACTGAGAAAAATTTAACTCATGCACACCACCGTAGTATTTTTTTTCCTTTTAACAGATAATTGAAATGAAATGCAAATTAAAAAAAAAATCTGAACCCCCAACTCTAGCACTTGAAACTAATTGTATAAATTAATGAAATAAGGATTGATCCTATGAAACTGAGTCTTTCAGTAAAGCCGAATTCTAACAGCCGGTGGATTCTGAAGTTTTTGATTCACAACAGTTAACTGTGTTATAGTGTACAATAAACTGCTTGACTTCCATTCACCTAAACATACCCTTGAATCCATGCTGACTGTATTAGGATTCATAACAGATAAAACAGCCCATGTGGAGCAGCTCAAAGGATGAAGACTTAGTTTAAATAATTTTCATTTCAGTTTAAAAAATGAAATTAGTATAAAGCCACTGAAATCTGGTGAAATGACAGATGTGTAGCTGCTATCAAGCTTTGTAATGAAAACAGCTTCACTAGAGTCAGAATATTCTGTAAACAGCAATTGTGAAACTTAACAGCATAACCACTTTCTCCACTTTTGTCGAGGCACTGAAGTAGCAGTGCCTCATATATTTATTAAAGGTTTTCATATAGGAAAAATCCAAGGTTGTTGATTTAATTTAACAGATTTATTTTTTTTAAATAAGGTTCACTAGTATTCTAATTACTGTTACAGATTGATCACTTTAATAGTTGGCCACTAGTACATGTGAACTTATGGTTTTCCAGTCATTCCACTTCTTTTCCACCCCCTGGGATGTAAAGACAACAACTTCACTGGAAGGCATCTGGAAAAGTGTGCTCCATAACCTCACAGGGAACTGAAATTGCAGTTTGCAGTAAGAGTGGTGATGTTTTAGATTAATGCAAAATGTAACTTGATAAAGTAGGCACATGCAGAATAAGGTAGTTGCAGAGCAGCATCTTCAGAATATCAAGGTACATGTTTAAGAATTTCTTCAGAAGAATGTGAATTTTCAAGATCCGTGCACAAAAGACCTGTCATAAAACAGTTGTTTATCACAAAAAGTCCTCCTTGATGCTAGTGTAAGGCATTAAAAATTCAAAAGGATCCATTCTGAATTAAAAACCTCATGCATTTTACTTTTTTTTTTTCTTCTCCGAATAATATTTCTGGCTAGTTAAAGCTGCATTTTGAAAGGCTTATAAACAGCTGAGGTCACAAACACATTGCTTCAGTGACGTTTAGCTAATGTGCTAGTTTAACACTCAGAGTTGTTAAATGCTGCTGGCTGTGAACTGGGAAGGAGAAGGGAGAATTGCTTTCAGTACCAGATTACTTTATATCTGCAATAAGTAAACGTGTCCTTAGGCTTAATAAAATGTAACTTATTCTTTTATGCCATGGATATGGATTGTCTTCAGATGAATGGTAACAGAACTAGTCTACGACACATCCTTCTATAGAGTTTATAGAAGATTATTAATTTAGTTTGATTTTGGAGTGATTTTGGAGCAGGATCCTTTTATCAGCCATTCAGTGTTTCAAAAAAATCTGAAGGATTTGGTGTGCAATACAGCAAAGACTTTGAAGCTTTTGGGTGACCACATCATACTTACAGTATATATGGCTCTTGAAAGGATGTCCAGTAGTAGACAAATGCTTATGTTCATGACTTGAAAAACTCAGTACACCAACCATTTCAGGAGCGCAACCCAGTATTTCTTTGCCTGTATTTTGACATCATTGGATGCAGCTACAGCTCTGCTGTCAGGACAATGTAATCACTTCGTTCTGTGATGTCTTCAAAGGAGTAGAAGAGTGTATGGAGCTCTGCCTCTATGTGTTTCTCACTGTATCTTTTCTCTTTTGTCCCCTTTGGTTAAGTAGTTCCTGTAAAGAAAAATGAACACTTTCACCCTATACTAACCATGAGACTGAACTGCTAGTCTTTCTTTTACAGACTGAGGACATTAAATGAGCTGTAATTTTCCTATTTTGTTTTACCTTTTTAACTGCAAAAGGGTCTGTAAGCCTTTTGAACAATACTTCATTGTGAAATTTGAAATTTTCCTTCCACTTATCAGTTTTCAGTTATACATCTGAAAAAAAAAAAAAAGAA
>VXAK01016230.1:2422-24737 GCA_013399435.1 Arenaria interpres
AAAAACGCAACTAACATTCCTGAGTTCTTCTGAAGTCTCCCCCCCCTGAAAAAAAAAAAAAAACAAACAACAAAAAAATCCCATACAAAGATGTTCAGACTCAGACTGGTAACAGAGACTTTGGCTTCAGATTTTAAATCAGCACTTCTGAAATAATCATCTTCCATAAAATAAGAGCTGATAGATGGGCAACCTTTCTTCATATGCTGAGTCTCAAAAGATACCAGAAAACTTCTCTACTTTCACGAACACTGGAGCAGGCACCTGTGAATTCAGCTGATCTGCAGAAAATAACCCAAGGGGTTTACCAGGTCAAAAGCTGAATCTAAGCCAACAAATACTGAATACACTGCATAAAAAGGGAAGGTTTAGGTAATATGTGAATTATTCTCACTCAAAGCAGTAATAAGGCCTCCTTTAATACTGTGTGATGTTTTAGGATTGTCCTTCCAGACTGACCAATAAACTGAGAAATACAGATCTAGAAAGCATGACTGGTGATAAAACTAGGTAGCTTGTTACAGCTAGATAGAAGATTAAAGAGTGACCTTGTTAGAGTTACCAGATACGAGGAAATGCATACAAGGCTGTAAAAAGAGAATAATGAACTGTTCAACAGATCTATGAGCTTTATGACAAAACATGGCAGTCCTGAACAGCAACCACTGTGCTTTGACTGCTATCCCGGAAACTACTTCTAGTCTTAGCACATCACCAGAGATTTTAAGCAATATAACCAAACCCTTACTAAGAAAGGATGAGGTATGGGCTACCCAGCTCTGCATTAGGAGGATCACAAGGATGGCCTTCTTTCCTATCAAATCACGTGAAATGTAAACCACAAAGAAGAGCAGAAGAGATTAAATAATTTCATTCTACTATATTCCAAAAGCTGAGATGAATCTGAATTAAGTAGGAAGATGTATAGATATGCGTTCTGCTACGGTGTAACACATAAACACATTTTTAAACTATTGCCAACACAAAGCAGTACAGCAACTTGATTTATTATATGCAGATTCTTCTGCATTGTTGCTAAACAGTACACTGGTCCAAAGTTACTAAAATACTTAAAAAACTATACATTATGTAAACAAAACATAAATAAGACAGTATAGTTCTTTGTACATATAGTTTAGTACAGATTGTTAGGAATTCATGAATATGTACAATTCTATTCCATAGACTGCATTTTTACAATGCATAAGTATTTTTTTTTACAGAAACAAATCAAAAATAAATTTGACAAATAAAAAGGAGATATATACTGTCATAAACACACTGGCAAACAGTCCATACTGTAAGATGGAACATGTGCAAAAGGCTAGATTTCTCCAAACTAAAATGTTTAATGAACACACTAGTCATTTCTGACCTTTTTACTAAAGAACTCACTGAAAACTTCTGTCAAACTAAATAAATTTTTCTTCCTCCTAAATCCCACAGGTAAACAGGAAAGAACTATAATCTTAAGTAATTTTCAGTAAATCAACTGTTTCAAACAACATAAGAAATTATTCAACAGTTACAACTTCCGAAGTCAGAAGAATCCCCATAATTTCAAAGTGGCTCATTTGCAGTAAATTCAGGATGCAGCTTTGTCAGGTTTATCGAGGGAAGATGACTGAGATGCAGGGAAGACAGTGGTAGGATTTCTGCTTGTGGACACAACAACAGGAGGCAGTGATGAAGATAAGGAAGAAGCTTTTGATGCTGGAGTATTTATAGCATTCAAAATGGCTCCTTCTGGACTGACCAACAGTTTTTTGATAGAAGTGTTTAAGTGAAACACTGAAGTGTTGCTTGGTAAATGAGAGTTCGGAGGATGAACAGCAGAAACCACAGAGGATGTAGCTACAACACTAACAGGAGGTTTTATCACTGAAGACACAGACAGTGTCGCTGCAGGCAGTGGAGTACACGAGCTAGCTGGAGTACTAAATACCTGGGGTGTTGCATGTACGATAGGTAAAGCATCTGAAGACCCAAAAGAGTTCACAATTTTTGTAGAACTTTTCAAAGGATGTTTTGATATTTGCCAACTTAATGAATTACCTGGTGCTAGCATGATTTTCGAGGTTACTGGATTAACAATTGGTACACCTTGAGCTTCTTGACCATGGTTAATAGTTAAAGGAGGAGTCTGTTTTGTATTACAAGAGAGAAGAAGAACATGGCTGCCAGCTCCAAGGCCTTGTGGAGGAACAACAAAACGAGTACCATTAATCATTATCTGAGTTCCAGGTGCCAAAGGCATACAGGTGTTAATGACTATTTTCTGTTGAATGCAAGGTTCATTCAACTGACCTCCTGCCTTGTTTGTTACAGTTGGTGAAGCTGCAGACATCTGAATGGTAGAAGCACAAGTGTAAGCATGACTTTGCTTCTCTGTACTGGGAGGCACCTGCTGGCATTGTAGGGAAGAAAAATTGGAAAAACCAGTAACTTTACCTGCATTTGGAGATGAAGGGGGCAATACACTCTGAGGTTTGTGAATACCTGCATTATTTGGCATAGCAGCTGAAACTCCTGATGACTGATACTGAACCAGTGTGGGCAACTGGCTTTTTGGTACTGGAGGAGAAGCTGGAACTGCTGCCAGTTGAGGAATTGTATGTAACACTTTGTGGGGGGTGGCTACAGATCCAGGCAAGCTAATCACCGGAAATTGCAAAGCAGATGGTAAGTTTTGAGGAGAAACTGCTGGTTGCGTCGTTGAAATCAGCACAGATGAAGCAAGATGTCCTGTTTTCACAGTTGATATACCCACAGTATTTCCAATATTTGACGTACACAGTCGATTACTCAGAATTGGCCTTATTCTTGAGGGATCATTTCCACCAATCAAGACAGTTGGCTGTGTCCCAGAAGAAGTCCCACTTGTTACTACTGAAACAGATTCTACACATGCATTTGCTGTTGTTACTGTAAAGGCATTTTCAGCTTTTGTTGCAACACATACAGACTCATTAACTGACACAGCACTTTGACTCGTAAAATTTGGTATAGGAACCAAAGTACTAGTACTTGTCAAAGACAGTGCCAAGCCCATGCTCTTTATGTCTTCTCCCTTAGAAACAGCCGAATGCAATATATTAACTGGTAGAGTCTGTTGTGCATTGCCTTTAGTATTTACAATGGTTTGGCCTATATTTAGTCCAATTTTCACATCTTTTACTTGAGCAATAGTTGGTGATGAATTTACTCTTATTGGTGCTCCTACCGTAGATGGGATCAGAACCAGCTGTGGTTGCTCTGTGCCACTAACAAAGGTTTTGCTTAGGGAAGAAGGAAGGTTATGTTTCAATGACTCTGCAACTAGATTGGCAGTTGATGGGCCACTGGCAATTTGTGTGTTAATGAAAACCAACTTCTGAGCATTAACAGCAGTGGATCCTGGAGACGGTATAATACTGACTCCTGATGCCCCACAGGGTGACAAAATAGGTGGATTTGTGACTAATGTAAGTTTCGGGACTGGAGTACCACCGATTAAATCTCCATTTATTGCTGCATTAGACTCAGATTGCATAATAGGATTTATTTTAGTTTTAGTATCACCTTGTTGCT
Source organism: Arenaria interpres (assembly GCA_013399435.1). Lineage (NCBI taxonomy): Eukaryota > Metazoa > Chordata > Aves > Charadriiformes > Scolopacidae > Arenaria > Arenaria interpres. The sequence continues at coordinate 5,993 of VXAK01016230.1, forward strand.
GCACAGAAGAATTTGGAGTTATGACAGTGTTACTTTGTCCAGTGCTAGTCCCACTAACAGGGCTGTTTGGAGCTGCTGAAATCAAATTGCTAGCCAATGAAATGGAAGATAAAGGAGACGACACATAGCAGGAGTTCTCTATTACTTGACCGAAAGTGCCCCCAGCAGCAGGCTGCTGTAACGTGAATTTGATATTGTTCTCCATTGCCTGGGTAAAATCAGCTGGGAAAGCTGGAATGTTAACAGAAGAAGCTGTTGAGGGAGCAAACCCAGAAAGAGACGATTGTCCAATATGTGGGAGACCAGAGGTGGCTGTTGCTACAGATGAAAGAGTACAGCATGATAATGCTGTGGTTTTTGGCACAAGAAAGGCCTGAAGTTGAGGTGCATAAGTGAAAACTGAACTAGGAGATAAACCACTAGGTGAAATCTGGTCTGGGTTTGTTCGCACTTTAACAATTCCTGTGTTTCCACCTCGTGTTGTGACCAGAATAGATTGTGATTCTCTTATACACACTGTCTTCAGCTCTTGCCTAGTTTCAAAGGAGTCAGCTGTCTGCTGTGATGCAAGACTATGACAGGCAGAAGCAGTGTTTGTAGACCCACTTAATGCCGTTGCTGATATCAAAGACTGGCTAGCTGTGGGAAGAGTAGGTGAAGTCAAAGACACTGCAAATGTGGCAGTTGAAACTATAGTCTTGATTTTGTCAGTTTCAGTTTGGCCTACCTTATTTGTTGATGATAATAAGTTACTTGCTGAAGTTACAACAGGCAGTGGTTGTGTAGTGTTCATGGGGACAGTCACTCGTGACAAGTGGGTAATATTGTTGTTAAAAATTGTACTAGGTGACTGAGCGGTGGCATTTGCAGGGCCTGTTACCAGTACAGGTGTTAAAGAAACACTGACATTTGATATTTCTGGTAAAGTTATATAGCGCATCTCAGGTGATTTTTGTTGTAGTGACTGAATGTCCTTGGAAACTATTTTTCCTTCCTTCTGCTGAATAAGAAAATTCTTAGGTAAAATAAGAACTTGTTGCATGACTTTTTCTCCAGTTTTAGGGTCAATCACAGGTTGCATTTGAATTTTCACAGAGCTGTTGTGAAGGTCTACTGGTACACAGTGGCCATTTGGCATTTTGTATACCATTTGTAAAGGAGTCTTTGAACTGGTCTGGCAGGGCAATGCTGGTTTTATTAGTGATGATTCCGAAGGTGATAAAACTGGCTTTTCAGAAGTAGACACATTTATGCCTGGGGGAGGTGACAGTTGATTTGTTAAGGTCACTTTGTTCCCAGTATTCTTGGCAAGCAAGGCCTGGATGGGTTTGGTCCCTTTCAGAAAATTTGATACTGATGTTGCAGGATCTGTCAAGGAAAGCGATTCTAGAGTCGACCCTTCAAATTGTTTCGCCTCAGTTAAACAACCATCTGGCTGCAAGCTACTTTCTGAACTCTGGACCCCAGCCTCATTAGTGCTCAGTTTAGCTTTCTTCCTTGGTGAAATCTCATTAGTGCTTTGATCCAGACAACTATTTTGCTTGGACTGTCGTTTAACACATTTGGGTAGTGTCTTCTGTATTTCTTTAGATGTTGATTCTTTTTTCAGAATTCTGTTTTTTCCTGCAGGTAAATTCATCTCTAATAGTTTCATTTCATCTGCAAGGATATTAAAACAGAAACTGTGTTTTACATGTTTGCAACTGATACATCTTTACAACAATTTTACAGTCTCTAGCTAAAGGCAAAATGCTAGTTTTTAAGTACAAAGATATGTGGAGGGAGAATGTCTGCTTCTTTAAGACCATCTGGTCAAGGACCTTTTTCAATGCAAAAAGGGGGTCATAAGGAAAGGAGGAAGTCATAAAAAAAAACATACAGGGACATGAACCTGACCAGCAAGGGAGATAGTGAGGAAAACCAAACATGGTCATTTACACTAACTGATGAAGGCATGTGAGAGTGTGAGAATGTTTACTCCAGCAAGCTTATCTCATCAAGGACCTGATTAATTGGGACATTGAGGGGAAAAGGAAGAAGCCAGGAAAAATACAGAGACACACAGATCTAACAAAACAAAGCAAACATAGAGACAATGACAAGAAACAACCTCACCAACCACAACTGATCGTCTATCAAGAAACTGCAGATGCCCCTTCCAGGAAGATCAACCTGGACTTTTCAACTGATACGATCGTAAAACAGAAGAGATCCTGGATGCTGAGCTGGGAGGGGTGAGGGACTTAGTAGAGCTATACAAACCCAGGAAGAGATGTGCAAAGGAAGAGGGAGCTGAAAGGACAGAGCAGGAGGTCACAGCCTGTGTGGCTGGTGCTGACTGCTTCAGGGTGAGTGTCTGTATCTTTCCTGAACCCAGTGTACGTGGGGGCATATATGTATGTTCACTGGCAAACCTCAAGCTGGACTAGCTGTTGAGCAGGGAAGCCTGGGGTCTGGGCTGGTGCAGCCGGCAGACGTGTGAATGCGGGATGCCTGTGGGACAAGGGTGTGAGTGCCATTGGGCTGGACCAGCCAGCCAGCAGTGGATGCACGAAGTGGATAAGAGGGCTCAGGATGCAGGCAGGGGTGTCATGTGGACAGGACAGAGGGGCTGCGCATTGAGGTTTTGGCAGTGCAGAGCTGCAGGAGGGCGTCTGCGAGGAGAGGCCAGGAGCCACCCTGTGCAAGACCCAGCTGGCTCCAAAACATATCCACTGGAGGATGTGGCTAAGCCTGTCAGCTAAGGTGGTCACACTTCATGGAAAATGCTGCACAGAAGAATGTGACAGACAGGGATAAGGAAAAAATGTAAGAGAAACAATCCTGTAGACACCAAGCTCAGTGAAGGAGGGGTAAAGTGCTCCAGGCACTTCCTCCACTTGACAGGGAAGGAAGTAGAAGAACTGGGAACAAAGTTACACCTGAGAAGAAGGTGGAGATGGGATGGGGATGGGGGAAGGGAGGTATTTTATGTTTTGACTTTATTTCTTACCATCGTACTCTATTTTTCATTGGCAATAAATCAAATTCATTTTCTCCAACTGAGTCTGTTTTGTCTGTGACAGTAATTGGTGAGTGATATTCCTCTTTGTATCTTGACCCATAAGCTTATCTTATTTTCCCTCCCTGTTCTCTTGAGGGAGGGGAGTGGCAGAGGGGCTGGGTGGGCGTCTGGCAGCCAGCCAACATCAACCCATCATAAACATAAATTCCAAGCAGACCTAGTATGTTATCACAGAAATGGTTAAATGCAAAAATGTCAAACACTTGCAGTAATCAGAATTTACACCTTGGTCAGGTCTGCACGCTTCTAGTCTACGTGCATCACAAACTACTTCAATACTATCACAGTAGTAGCTAAGGTAGAAAGTAGGACACACGGAAAAATAAAGCTCCTGAATCAACTTGATTCAGCTCCTGAATCAAGTTCAAGCTACCAAATTCCAGTAAGTGCTTACCAGCGTCTAGGTGATCTTTTTTGGGAACTTCCACATGTTCTGCAGACTCTGAAGATTTACCACATACTACTGCAAAAGAATCTTTGCCAGAATCAACTTCACTTTCATCATTACTCCACAATTCTCTGGTAAATTTATCATGGTCTGGATGTCTTTTAAAATCATCATAGTCCTTCTTCAATCTAGACCTTGAAAATAACAAAACTAACTTTACTAAAGAATCATGCTGTTTTTGACTTTTTTTTTTTAATTTGTATTTGCTNGCCACACAAGAAGTTGGTGTGCTCTTCAAAGAATTTCAGAGTAGCTCTACCTGTAAAGTCTTTAAAACCCAGAAAATACAAAGTGACAGTAACGTCCCTTCTCTTACCAAAACTAAATTCTATGCCATTAAGCTCTCTAACAATAGGCAAAAAGACTGAGGCAAATATGAACATTATTGGTTTTTTGCATCTATCCTCTGTTTCTTCCTTCATCTTGCAGGGTGGCAAATGTACCTGTATGGACTTGAGTAGCAAGTACTTGAGTACCCGTAGCAAGTCTACGCTTTCCTCTGAAGGCAACCCCAACTAGGGAATTAAGTAAATCTTGTTTTTCTTAAACGCACCATGCTTTTGGCCCAGCTATGGGACTGTAATGTAACTTCCTCCTTTACGAAAACTTTCTTATCTCTGAGCCATTAGAACAGCTGCCACTGTCATTTCCACAGGCTCACACTCCACTAAAAAATGTGCATATGATGGAAATATATAGCTGCTTTACACCATTCAGAAATTCATCCACTTATCTTGATACTCCTAAATTGCTCCATATTTCCATTGTCCCTTCTTCTAAACCATTGTTTAGATGAGATCTAAGGGGTATTTTAGTATACAAATACGGTAAACTACAGGATTGTGGCAACCAACACAATAGCCAGAAGCATTAGTTAGCAAACAAATAAATATAGCTTATAGCAATTAGCACCTTGTGCGGAATAGAATCTAGACTTTAGCTTGGATCTAACCCTTATGACAGTAAGATTAAGATCTTAAATTTACCCATTCTTCTGAGTTAAAATAACAGTTGTTGGCAGAGCACAGCAGTGGCTAGCTGCTCCCTAAGGGATGGAGAGGGAGGAGCCAACCACAATGTCACAGCTGCCAGGGCATGACCCTCACCAGCAAGGATGCCATTGCACTGTCTCTGAACGAGGGAGTGGAGTAGGCCTGTGGGTGGTAACTGCGTTCAACCAAGAGCCCAGATCAACAGGCAAGTTCGTCGTGCTGAGGCCAGGTCTGAGGTGAAGCTGGGAGCACAGCTTCCATACTGTGGTCTTGCACAGAAGGAAAGAGCTCTACCCAGCCTTTGACAACCTAGAAGGTCAACACTGTCATTCAATTAGTAGATGTTAGAAGCTAGCTGAGACACACTATAAACACTGAACTGCAGGTAACTTATGGTGGTGCTCCTGTTTACACCAGCATAAGCCATCTTGATCGCTTTTTCCCTTTCACCTTACACCTTTCCTCACCACTGTCATTGGTGCTACACAGCTGTTTAGCAGCTGCACAATGATCCAGACCAAGACATTGATCTAGTTTCCCCCTGTCCATCTCTCTCTCCTCCCCATGATTTGCAAAGACTGTTTTTCAGCTGGAGCTGTTTCCTGGTATACTATGTGTCTGTCCAAATAGTTATGTCATGGAAATATGGACAGTAGCATTGCTGAACAAACTAGGCTTACAGCCTGAAACATACATTCTGAGAAACATGAGTTAAATTAATCTCAGAAATTATCTTCCACTTTAAGCGCAGGCTCCTCTAGCTACCAGCACACATACATGCAAGACCTCAGCCACCACATTCCAGAGTAAAATTTACACCTGTGAGACACACCTCATATATAGTACTTCTACACATTTTACAGGACAGTTCTACTTCTGTATTCTATAACCACATTTAACAAACACCAAAACACTAGGGACCAAACCATTTCACAGCAGAATTTACATAAAGGATAAAACTGGAAACCCCATTTACTGGAAACTGAAATCCTTTCTAATAGTATTACTGTCTGCCACATCTCCAAAAGGACTCCGACTTGCTACACACAGGACAAAATGAACAGCTAAGGAAAATGAACAGAAACTTGAATAGAAAGGAACAGAAAAAAAGCAAAACTTGTACTTTGGTCTGTTATTTAGAGCAAAATGTTCAACAACATCCTAAATTTCTAAATACGAATTTCAATTCATGCACGATATCCATAAAATGAGCTATTAAGGAAGCAACTCTTAGTTTATCTATTTACTGTTATGGTGCTATGGTGTTGGTTTTGTTTGTTCATTTTTTGTTTGTTGTTTTTTTTTAAACATAGTATATTTTACATTTTTTAGAATTAATTCTGCACCACGTAGGTGTTTAAGTTTCTTCCTTCACACTCAATATTTAAGCATCTGCCTAACTTTACTTATCATTTGACACAGAGTTCCAAATAAGCTTCTAATCATTACCTGCTTTTTAAATGTCTATGTAGCAAAAGTATGGCATGATTCTAGCTACAGCTGTATGGCTAACAGACAACAATGGTAGCAAGCTTCAATATAGAATAACGAAAACAAGCAAACATCCAATCTCTCCAGTCTCCAATCACCGATACCAACAATTGACCGTACTAGATTTAAATCAGTCACTGCTTCACTGGTATTTCTCTGACACACCTCACTCCAGATGCATTTCAAAATTACAGGGTTACAAAGACCTCAAAATAATGTTTTAAGAAGTGCTTTGTGAAGAACCCATTAAAAACCGATTTAGATAGCTTTAGAAAGTAAGTAGCATGACAAAGAATTCTAAGAAGCCCTGGTCTAGTTTTCTAGATACAGGTTTTCAGCACCTCTTAACCAACTAAAGAGCAATACAAATCCTAGGTGGATTGTGACACAATTATCGACAGGAACACTTAAGGATTCTAGAGCATTTAGAGGAAAAGAAATATTGGAGGGTTAAACTCAATGTTATTTAGAAACATTAAGTCTGGAACACAAAAAAATTCTTCCAACTAAACCACTGCCAGTGCCTCACTCCTCTCCTCAAAGTATTTTCATTTAATCTATTTGAGAAGCCAACTTACTGATTAGTTTTTAAAAGGTGAATTTTGTTGTTTTCCATCCCATGCATTATTGTTAAAAAAAGAGCAGCTATTTACCTGTTTCTTTGAAATGCTTTCATTAGCTTTGGTTCCCATGGTAACAGTTCATTAAGCAGTCGTATCAATGTACCATGCAGTTCCTTCACTGCTTGCTTCCGGTGGTACCATCTTCCCTGCAAACATAAATACCATTTATTTATCATTGCATACCTTGTTATATTGTATCAGTACTACAGTAATCCTGGTACAGTAAAACAGCATATGAGGAAAATAACAGGAAGACAAAATTAGTAAATTTCACAGTTACATCTACCTATGTAAGACATCAATATTCCCACTTTTTTTATACTACAGAAAGATAAAAGCAATACTGTAAGGATGTTCACTTTTTACAGGTCAAACTTAAAACTGAAGCAAAATCCTGCAAACGCATCACGTGCTTAAAATCAATTACGTAAGTCACAAACATACGTAGTAGTACATTCAGGTCAGGGAAACCAACCATGAATGTACACTTTTAATAGTTAGAGATAAAATTTCTACAGAAAATCCTACCATAATCTCTTTTAACATAAGTGATGTAATTTATATTATCATCTGTAAAAACAATTTACTACAATTTTCAGGGATAAAAATGACAGTATTTCACACCACATTTTTGTATTTTATTCAAAGTTCCATATGTTTTTTTAAAAAGTTTTGCAAATCAATCATTTATGAAGTAACAGGCTATGCAGCAGAGATCAGTTTTCCCACTTAAGAGCTTTAAGATTTTGATTCAAATGTAAAATTAAAAATGGTTTAGTTTTCCAAACTGATATATGTGATCTTACAGTCTTCCATGAAGAAGTCATGTTTTAGTAAATCTGGAAAGGCTGAGCGAGGATAAAAGATACTGGGAAATGACCATTAGCGTGTATACATATATGCAACACAGCCACGATGGCAATAATGTTGCAGAACACATCCTTTAATACTCTTAGATATCCCTTATAAGAATTTCTTCCCAAAACTTTTTTCTGTAGTTTATTACATAAAATACTGAACAATGCATATACATGTAACATCTATAAAAAGAGATGTGCTATACTGTAGTACTTCTGCCGCTCTACAATTCGGTGCATTTTATGTAAAAGAGGATTTTATTTCTTGACTTGTCAGAGAGGATGGAAGACCATGACGACATTATAGTTCTGCAAAAAATAGCAGCAAGACTTGGGGACTTCACTTTTGATAGAGCTCATATCCTTCACAGCTTCATGTGGTCCAGCATACCAAGAAATGTAGGGCAGGAAAAGCTACGTAGAGCTTGACACGATTGCTTTTCAGCAGCTTACAATAATGATTTTTCTGTGGACTTCGGAATAATTCCTTTTTACACATTTTAGCAGATCTCTCCAATGTACAAAGATCAGTCAGGGTGAATGCTTGTTTGAAGGCCAAGTATCTATTTTTTATGGATAATAGTTTACCTATTACATAACAAAATGAGTAGCTATTCCTTCTTCATTCTTCCATTAAAATTACGAAAGCAAAGATTTCAAGTAGGAAATTATGCCACATTATTCACTCGGTGGATAAGGAAACTGGCTGGACAGCCACACTCAAAGGGTTGTGGTCAACAGCTCCATGTCCAAGCGGAGACCAGTGACAAGTGGTATCCTCAGGGGTCAGTACTGGGACCAGTGCTGTTTAACATCTTTGTTAGTGGCATGGACAGTGGGATTGAGTGCACCCTCAGCAAGTTTCCCAATGACAACAAACTGTGAAGTGCAGTCAACACACTGGAGGGAAGGAACCTGGACAGGCTTGAAAGGTGGGCCTGCGCAAACCTCATGAAGTTCAACAAGGCCAAGTGCAAGCTCCTGCACCTGGGTCATGGCAATCCCATGCACAAATAGAGGTTGAGCAGAGAGCAGATTGAGAGCAGCCCTGAGGAGAAAGACTTGAGGGTGCTGGTGGATGAGAAGCTCAACATGAGCCAGCAATGAGCGCTGGTAGCCCAGAAAGCCAACTGCATCCTGGGCTGCTTCAAAAGAAGCATGGCCAGCAGGTCAAGGGAGGTGATTCTGCCCCTCAACTCCACTCTCATGAGACCCCACTGGGAGTACTATGTCCAGCTTTGGAGTCCCCAACACAAGAAGGACATGGACCTTTTGGAACAGGTCCAGAGGAGGGCCACACAAATGGTCAGAGGGCTGGAGCACCTCTCCTAGGAAGACAGGCTGAGAGAGTTGGGGTTGGGTTGTTCAGCCTGGAGAAGAGAGGGCTCTGGGGAGACCTTACAGCAGCCTTCCAGTACCTAAAGGGGGTCTACAGGAGAGATGTGGAGGAACCCTTTATCAGCGAATGTAACGATGGGATGAGGGGCAATGGTTTAAACTAAAAGAGGGGAGTCTTAGGTTAGAAATTAGGAATAAATTCTTTACTGTGAGGGTGGTGAGACACTGGAACAGGTTGCCCAGAGAAGCTGTGGATGCTCCATCCCTGGAAATGTTCAAGGCCAGGCTGGATAGGACTTTGAACAACCTGGTCTAGTGGTAGGTGTTCCGGCCCATGGCAGAGGGGTTGGAAGTAGATGATCTTTAAGCTCCCTTCCAACCCAAATCATTCTATGATTCTATGATAATGGTTAGTGTTGAGCACACAGACAAAACAGCAAACTGTATTTATTCTCCTTCATTTGTGGCCTGTCATATTTGCACATGTAATGCACTGCAGCATAAAAGCTGCCACTGAACACTGCAACAGAAAACAGCCCTTGTGTATACTGTAGCCTACCAAGGCATTTGGTAACACCTCCTAATTATAGCACTCGATAGAATTAATTGCTAACATATGAAAGAATATCATGTGCACAGATTCATCTTTCTTGTAAGATACACAAAATATTTCACAAACTGTTTTAAAAGGATGAATTTATATATTACACAGTATTAGTGAACTGCATCAAAATAAAAATCAAAACAATAAAAAACAGCAGTGCCACTAGTATCAGGATACAGAAATGCTGTATGTGCATTTGATATAGCAAAGAATGGGATGTGTGAAAGTTTTGTATCAAAAAGATATGAAAAATTACTAGAGAATAAAAACAAGAAATTACTACTTTCTCAGAGTCATTTATCTTTAAATAAGGCTGAGATCTTGGCTTAAATAGAAGAAAAGAGTATTTACGAGCCAGATAAATATCAGCTGACCACTGAGTAAACTTTGAAGTGATAACTGTATCGTGCATTGAATAGCCAGGAACAAGCAGAAGGCTTATTTAAGACTTTACTGCCTTCATTAACACTTCAGAGAAGAAAAAGTACAAGTCACTTTTCTCCTTGCTTAGAAAAATGAACAAAAAAATAACCAAACCTCTGCCCCGCAAATTCTAGAGTTAGTTTTTAATAATAGTATCCTCTGGATATAGACTCTGGAAACCTCCACATTTGCGTTCAAATAATTTTAATGCAAATATTATAGCAACATATTTTTTAAAAATGTAAATTAATTATTTCCCTGTATCCAGTTAACTCATTTTTCTTCCCGGGGTTTCGAAGTTGAGAATAAACCTGTTAGTGGAAACATACACAAATTTAAGCCATGAGAAGAATTTTCTTTCCTCAAAAATAGTCAGGACACAGAACAAATATGGGTCAAAAAAGACTGGGAAAGAAAAAAAAAGCTCCTTATCTTTTAAATTTTTGTGATTCAGTTGGTTTTCTACATGAATACGTAAGATTTCTGCAAAGCCCAGATGTTACATAAATGTTATTCCTTAGATATTAGAACAGCAAAAAGGGACATTGAAAAAAGATGTCTATAACCTTTAGACACACCACTACAAAAATCTAACATTACCTTTCCTATGCAAGTTCATTCTCTAACATAGTCCTGTGTTTTTTCTAGAAAAAAGAAAGCAACTCAATAACTGTTATAGCTAGGATTTAACTCCCTACTTCAGCATTACATAGCTGCTTATTAATTTCTACAGATGGTAAACTTTCCTTTACAAATGTCTGTGTTGCAAAACCTTCTCAGTCATACCAAATGACAATAATGCAGGAGAACAGCTACAATCTGAAGCTTAGGAGGTTCTGGCTGGACTTTAAAAGGTATACTTTCATCAGAAACACATAGCATAAGAACAGATTGCATAAAGAAGCTGTTGAATCTCCATTATTTATTTCTTCTTTTCAGAACCCAGCTAGTCATGTCATGGATGACTTAATGCAGCACTGACAACAGTCCTGCTTCAAGGTGGGGAGACCTTCAAATGCCCCTTTCAATCACTGACTGCAGGGTTCCTCATGATGAAAGATAAAAGCCTTCGAGTATGACCTGACGTGTTATGGGATTAGCAAATAAATGGAATGCAACATCTAATGGCACAGAAGGAACTATCCCCAGCAGAGAAACCACGACTGTTCCATACAAAATATTCATAATATAGCTGTTCAGAAAATTCCTTGAGCAGTGGTTTAATGGAGTGGCAGGGTGAATACAAAGGAATAGCTATTACAGCCACATAGTTCAGTCCTCTCATCAACAAAGGCTCTGTAGAAATGGAGATCTGGATGCACTGCCTTCTGGTGTTTATGCAATCCAGCAGGATTTTATTAGTAAACATGAACTAAAATTACCCAACTACATCAATCCAAGACAGTACTTTAGGGGTAAAAACAGTCTCTATCACTGAAGACCTGGCTTTTAATAATTGTCTGAAGAAACTGTTCTCCTTCAATTCACTTGAGCTAATTCTAAGTTTGTTAAGAGCCTGCATTCCAAAACTGATTCTTTAAACAGAAATATCCAGTACCTAACTTTGGTTTGTACTGAGTTACGTTCTTATGTGGTCTGTAATTCACATTCCCAGTACCACCGCTTCTATACCTTGGATCTGAGTTCTAGTCACCATCTTGTTCCAGGTAGTGACAAACTGTTTTCTTCTGGAACACAACGTAAGGTATTAACAGAACAAAAGAAAAAACGCCTAAAAAGATGACAAGTATAAAAAGTGACTTTCAGCTGTGTTAAGTTACAACTAAATTTTAAAAATGCAAATACAGTAAAAATACATTTTAGAAATGCGCTGAATGTTTCCGTATAAAGACAGAGACATTCAACACATTCTCAACTGAAAACTTACCTTTTAAAATAAGGTTTCTGACATCCAGAGCAGCCAGGAAATGCTGACTCCACTCTCAGTGATGCCCCAACATACGCTATTCTGGCATACTCATCATGGAACCCCAAAGCAGACTGGAGCCAGGATACGGATATATGGGGTAAGGACTGAAGTTTATAGGGAAGGTTTTGTTTTGTTACACACACACACAACCACAATATTATGCAGTTTTATAAGATTTTCTTTAATCTTTACTTTATATCCCAGGGACATAAAATAAAGAAAATTAGAAATCTTATAAAACCATGCAATATTGTTGAAAAGGGGTGGTGGTGGAGGGAAAAAACTTACCTTACCCTTAATACGCCTGCTCCATTCTGCAGCGGGGTTCTGTGGTATGTGTGACATCACCAGTCTAGCGTTTCCTAGTGATGTCACACAGAGAGGGAGTTGGTGATCTGCAGCTGCTTTGGACATCAGATACCTAAAGAAAAGAGATTTAGACACAGTTTGATATTTAATGTTCTTATTAACTACATTACGGGTCAAATACTAGAATTTCAGACACTTACTTCAATGCCAGTTTTGACTTAATAAGAATGCATAAGATTATGTATTCGTATTTTACAAACTCATCTATAATTGGAAGTGTTTTCATTTTGAAAATGCTTAGAGTTGTCTTCTGCAGTAAAAGTTCCTGACAGTCAGTATCTTGTATTTTACCTTCAGCAACATCATTCGGAATATTATCAAAAGCTAAGCTCTGATTTAACTGAAGACCAGGACTGAATATAGTCAGGAAGAATGACTTGTAGTAAATTAGAAAACAAGTCACCCATGACATCTCTTTATCAATTTTACCTTTGAGCATTTACTGGCAACTAATGAAAAAATATCACATATCAGCCCTCAAACCCTTTTTTCTTTTTTCAAATACTTCAGCTTGCACTTCCATCACCTACATATCTGATTATAGCATGCTATACCCTAAAATAATATCCCCTACTCTCTTATTAAACATTGCAAACAAATGAAGTAAAGAAAAAAAAGCCATTAATATCTTGCTACCAAGAGTGTCTTTATCTTACTATTTAGTCTACGAAATGACTTTTCATTCAAACACTTAGCCACATGCTCTAATTTTTTTTAGGGAAAATCACTACACAATCATCATTGTGTTGACGAATCTACCACATTTATTTTAAAGAAATAAAGGACAAAACCATGGGATAAAGTTTTATTATCAGCATGATCTTACTGTCTTTAACCTCACTCAGAACACTGAAATTATCCAGCACTGATGTGTCACACTTTACTTTTCATTAGAAGAACTTCAAGTTATTAACTAACTTGTACTTCTGTAACTTATAAAGAAATTGGATGTATGAAATCTTAAACTAGTTACAAAAAAGCTGTGTCTTTTAAGCTATTATGGATCTTGCTTAAGTCCCTTTCATATAGGTGAATTTTGCATCTTAACTCTGGATATAACAGTATATCTCTATTCTTAGCTGAACACCTTAAAATAAGCTGGTTTTATAACTGTGTGCCGACAGGAATGCCTTGAACAATTTTTTTAACATACAATATACTAACTGAACAAAATCCAAAGCACTGAAATGTTCTGAATATACAGTACTATTTGTATATTCAAGACTATGACAACAATGTTCCAGATTAAATGTATGAGTACACGTTTAGATCTTTGATGCAGAATCAACACTTTCACATATGGAACTGTAGAAAGGTACATGATAAAAGTGGCTTACAGAAATCTTCTCAGCAAACATTTATTGGTGGCCTAGCCACATGAGTAAAGGCATGAAAGATCATGTCAAGCAAAGATAAAATAGTTGTGAAAAAAATAGACAATATAGACAGAAAAAGATACTGAAGGAGCTGAGAAAGACTGGGACAAAAACAGTGAGTGCTAGTGAGATAAGCAGAAGATAGAAATATCACAGAAGAAAAAGTAATTATTGTGGAGAAGATTTCAAAATTTGAAGCCTGAAATTGGCATTATTCATTCATATTATATAACTAAATAGCTGGTTGGATTTTTGAAAAGCTCCACATGCTCAGTCTCTCCTTAGAAGTACCGGAAACTCCGTGGATGTAAATGTGTAAATTTCAGACTCAAAATTCAATATTTTGGACTCATATCACTCCTTTTTAAAAGATGATGGAAAGCCAGAGAGAAACAACAAAAGACTATCTGGAAGTGACTAAAGTACAAATCAAGTTTTTGGGACAGAGAATGGAAAAAGAGAGCATGTTAGATACATTACAGATGAAGATGCACAGTAATACAGAACCTAAGCTGAAATTAAAAGAAAATGTTTCAGCTGCAAGACTTCAAGAAGGTCTATTAAAATTCTGTTATAATAAATATTTATTGGAATAAGGATCTCCCCATCTGCAGTTTAAACCTGCAAGTTTGTGTGCAAACACAGATTTCTCAAGACTATAATAGTATTTGTTTGCATGTACTTTTATGTAAACATAGTAACACAGATGAAAACAAGTATAACCAGAAACTCCTTACATGCAAAAGTCTCAAGCATGGTACATATTTTACTGGGCAGGGGTGGAAAAGGTCAGTAGAGGAGGAGGGAGGAAAGGGGAGAAGGAAGTTCACCTCTTGCTAAAAAGTAAAGATTTAACCCAGTAATAATTAAGTTTCCACAGAGCCCAAATGAGGAGACACAGTAAGTTTTTCCACTTCATTTTTTGTAAAGTTGAAGTCTGATTCACTAAAATAGTAGCAAGAGCCCAAATCTATTTTTGATGGTTATATGAATTTCTGTTGAGCACTTCTGGAAAGTCCCTGTACAGTCTTGTCTAACAGATTCCCTACCAAACATTTTCAAACATATGGCAATATATCCTATTTGTTTACACTGAGGAACTACTTTATAAAACTTTATGTAGTAAATGAACCATTTTGCATTATTTTTGCCATATATTAACTTTTTTTTTTTTTTAAAGTAAAGCAAACTAATAAAGAACCAGAAAAGAGTCTCTTCTCTTAGTTTAGATACTTCAATTTCCTATGAACAATTGAACAGCAGCCTGTTCAGAATTCCGACAAAAAGCACACACATAAATATATTATGTTCCCTCCTGGACCGATGTATTCCTTTGGATAGCCTCAGTATCTTACAAATTTATTTCTGAGGTTCTAAAGATTTCTGGGCTGAAACCACAGGTTTTTAACTCTGAATTTTCAGGTGTACTCCAAAATAAATATTTCTGCAGGTGATATGGACTTAGAGCTTCTGAAAAGCTCAGTTTGTTTTCATCCCTCCTGACTCCCCTGCTTAAAAGATAAATCCACTTGCAAAGATAGACAAAGACATTCATCTGTCTTGGGAAGTACAACTGTCTAATTAAAACCTTAAGGAATCAAGAAGGTCAGTGTGCTACAGACCTCTACAAAACAATAAAATCTTCATTGCATTTTTTCCAAACCCTAATTAGTTGTGAACTTGGCTGGTCTCCTTTGACTAAGCAACTCTCCTTCCCCTCACCTTTGTCTGACTTTTCTCTCCCTGTAGGGAGAGTCTGGGCTCCTTCTTGGGAAGGCACTGCTGTTTATCCATTTTAACCTTGTCAGCTTCACTGTGGGAATCCTGAGCTCCAGCCTGCCTTCTCACTCCTCAAACAGCTATGCACTTACCAATCCGACTTGCAGGGAATGATTCCAATCCAATGACACTACCAAAAGTCTTGCATTTCAGTAAACAAGGAATCTTTCAATGTTTATGTTCTCTTGAAGATGATCCATGCTTTAACATAGTCAGGACAGGGTTTAGAATTAACTGTCCTTGTCAATACCCTGTTCATTTTACAATAAACATGCTCACTACAAAGTCACCTTGTAAAATGACATCTGCAAAAAAGCCCAAAATTCACTATTTGATACAAGTATCTCTAATCCTGTCAGTTTCATACTACACAATGGCAAGGAGGGATTAAAAAAAAAAAAAAATCAAGTTCTGCTATGATATGCAAGAGTTAAATACATATAACTGAGCTACTGAATAGCTTAATTAACAATTTCACACAAAACCCCAATGACTTTGGTTCACAAGAGAAGCTGATTATCTGAAAGGCAGTAAAGAGATTTCCATTCATTCTGCAACTCCCACTGATTTTACCCGACGCAGAAGATAACAAGGAAAAGTGGGATCCAAAATGTCAGAAACTGATAGTTATCTTGCATATTGATTAGGATAGAAGGTGCTACTTTACCATCTCTTCTCGTAAAAGAAATTCCATATATTAGACAGAAGTCTTTATGTTATCCGATATATATTGGCAAAATGCTTCACTACCACGTTTGTCAAAATTGTTTTTTCATGAAAACCATTGCAAGCAGATTTTTAAGTGGAATTAGGCTACTTTACATGTCTTGATCAATTTGCGAGTTACAGCAAATTTCTAAGAGCTACAATTCAACTGAACTGCCATGCTTATATATACAGTGTTAAATTTTCAGCAAATGAGGTAAAAATGCAGTAAAATCTCAACATAATTTTAGCCAGTATGTTCTACTTCAGATTTATAATTGCCTACTGACTGCTTGTAAGTTCCCCACATCCATCTATGTATTAGCAACAAAATAGAATTTTTACTAGAATCTAATTCATGTTAGTGTAAATTATCTTGCTTTTTTTTCTACTAATTCCATTTTTACTCTACTTTTTAGTCACACTGCTTTAAAGTGAAAGGATGTCACTTTACACATTCTAGGGACCGTACCAAAGCTAGAAGACATTCTAGCTTAGACATTCTTTCACTAGAAAGTGCACAGAGCACTAGACTGAAGTCCTTCAAGTCTGCTTTCCGCACCTCTCACTTTCTGACGTCCAGTCAGGCACTAAAATAAATAGTAAATCTGACTAACTTATTCTCTACTCTCCCTCTTGAAATGTAGCAGATGGCAAACAGAGGAACTGTTTAGTAGCTAACGGGACAGACCTTTTAGAGCACTGCTTATTGCAATATTATGTACGACTTGCCACAAATGGGACTCTTCCTGTCAAAAGCAGTCCTGCTTTCTTTTGCCCCCAGATGCTTATTCCTGTCCTTAAAATGACCCCTCAAACTGCTGAGGAACACAAGCACAGGTATTTGTGCAACTGCATGATAAATTGCACTAGAAAACTAACCTGCGCTACAAACACCTCAGAAGCAGTAAAAAAAGGAGTTAGGTTTATCACAGACTAATTCTTCCGCCATGCAGTTGAACAAAGAACTCTGCTACCCTCTCTCTCATGGGGTGGCACAGAAAATATAAGCTGCTAAAGACACAGAGAGCAGGAACCATTTATTTCGCAGCAGCTTTCGCTTATGTCAGTTGAAAGCACATGTGAAATTGCAGTCCTGATTCACAACTGTGGCTAGAGTTCAAGAGCGAAGCAATCTGGGAAGAGATAATACTAAGACTGAGTTGAACTTCTGTTTAAAATTAGAGAACTCAGGTGAAATTTCATTTTCCTCTCTAAACAGTTATGACAAACTGGCGCTAAGGCAAATTTCATCATTGTTAGAAACTCACCATTAACCAAGTGAAACTGCAAGAAGTTTTAAATGGAAAAAATATTACTCATAGTTAATTCAAAAGACAATACGGCTGTACAAAAGAGTACAGAACCAAACTGTTTTAATCAACCAGTGAAAATCCTTTCCAACAGGTTTAGTATTTAATTGATCTGCTAGTAATGGCACACCTGAGATTATCCATGGCTCTCCACTGCATAACTCTGTTCTAATTTGCTTTTAACTTGTCAAAAAAACCAACTTGATTAGGCTAAAAATCTCTCGTATCATTTGTTGGCTCAAGATGATGTTCTGAAAAGTGTCAGATACAACCAGTCCAACTACCTACAAAAAATGTGGGAAAACAGTAAGTGTACTCATGTTAAGTCTTACAACTCAGCTTTTTCATTAAAGCCTCCAGTACTTCGAAGTTCTGGGGAAGGAATTCCTATTATGTACTCTAGAATGGTATCTTAGGAAACAGAGGGCATTTAGGACTAAGAAAAAGGTTATACTTTAAGGTCTTAATAGAAATTGGACAAGCTGTATTATATATTGTATCTCATATATGCTAGTACTTAAGCTTTAAAGCTTGCCTCGAGGGTTCCTCTCACTAGCATGTGCTAACAACTATTAAAACTGGAATTTCTGAGCAGGTTAGTCATGAATAAAGACTCATATGGCTTCACTATTGCAAACAAAAAATCAATAAAATTACCATGAAGTACTATGAACATCATCATATTTGGGTTACAATAAGCAAGCCCATGAACTGCATCAAAATGAATGCCATTATATTAAAACAAACTTTCACATTAGGCCAAATTATATCAAATCAGCACCTTAGAACAATTTTTTATTTAACAGATTAGGCACTTCAGCTGAAAAAAACTATTTTGGATGCTTCTGAAACTGCCACTGTCATTTGTGTCAGAGATGAAGAATGAAAATCTGCATTTCCTCTGGTTTTTAAGATATCTAACCTAATTACACATGGTGTTAGATATCAAAAATGAAATTCTAATTACTTCCCTCGCAAAGTGAAATCCCATTTTATCACGTCAAGTTTAATGACTATTCATCTAATTTAACACCTATTTGTATTTTTAAATATTGAATATGAAATTTGCCTGATAATTACTTTTTAAAAAATCAATACTTCACTTTAATGTTTCCTTATAATCACTTCTTCGGAAATTAATCCTAGCCTTTTTTCTTTATGTAAAATTGCTAATAACACAAGTGGTTAGAGACGCAGAATCATGATCTGATAGATTTATACAAGCACACAGAAAGATTGTCCTTACCTCAGAACTTCTGAATGTTGAATGAGTTGTATCCTAACTCCCCTTTACTTAAGTGTTTGGTTTTTTTAAGACAGTGCGATTAGAACTAAACATAGTATTCCTGCTGAAGTCATGCAACTTATTTACATAATGACATTATCAGATTTCAGTTCAAAGAGCAATTATGACATATTTAGCATTTGTCTAC
>VXAK01016232.1:892-38535 GCA_013399435.1 Arenaria interpres
TAGGTTGATGGTTGGACTAGATGAGCTTAAAGGTCCTTTCCAACCTAGGCGATTCTGTGAAATACTCCCACCAGGGAACGGCTGCAAGCAGTCGGCGCACGACTGCTCCCGGCATGTTTGCATCCACAGCTATCTGGTACTGCGTAATGACAGAAAAATAAAGAATGCTGAAAAAGCTATGGAAACAGTCTATGAGAAACATACACTCCTTCCTAGAAATCTGTTTTTGGAATAATCTGAGTTTGGTTTCTGAAGTAAAGAGTCAGATCTCTTTCCAAACTGCTTTTCCTTTAGACTTCCTAGGTTTTCCTTTAAGAACAGATGAATGTTATGGTTACATCAAAATAATAAAACACTTCAAAAGACACACAAAACATGGTAGTAGACCGACAGTGCTAATACAAGGAAAGTAGGTCAAGGAGAAAGACCTTTAGAATGCCAAATAATACCAAAATTTGGTCAAAGGAACACGTGTATCAAGAGCAGCTGATCAGACTTACCGATGTCCATTCAATGCTCTCATCGGAGTACAAAGTTTGATCAAAAACAGGACAGGCCGTTCTTTGGTTAGTCTTAAGAAATGAGTAGTAGCTGATTCAAGAAGGATTCAATACTTGAGTCATTAATTATCTCACAGGATAATTTGTTCAATAGTCTTAGGAACTTATAAATAAAATATCACCTAAGTTTACTTAATGTGGTTTTTGTTTGTTTTGCTGTTAAGTTTAAGAAGGAAAGCTGGTCAGAAGCATCTGCCGCCCCATTAATGTCCTGATGCTTCCCATGGAGACAGGTGGATGCAGTGGAACTGAATGCTCACGTGCCCATCCACAAACACCGCCCTCCCTCCCCTGAAGAGAAGAGAAGAGGAAAAACAGAAGGGGGAAACAAGGAGCTTCAAGAAGTTATTTGACACAAATAGCTGTTCTGCTGCAACTAAAACTTTGGCCAGACAGAAAGGCAACAGAAAATAAATGGAATTTATGGAAAGCAAAATTACCCTGGAAAACAGGTAGCCTAGGACTGACTTAAAGAGCAATTAACCAAAGGCATGAAGACAAACACGGTATTTTTTCATCAACCAGCAGCAGAAGGCCTGCAGGAATCGTCGGGTTATCTGCATATAGGAAGATGGCACAATGGAGGAAAAAGCACTGAAGAGACTTGAGAGACAACATTTCACTGGTACCAGATGTTGACTGTGTAAGGGAAGGGTTAATAAAGAGTAATGTTAAAGTCAGTGACTCATTATCCAACCTGAATAGAAGAGAATTAGGAGTGGCTCCCTAGAAGGAAGGAACTGAACAGTCGTTAGGAAGAACAGTCGTTATGAATAACCATGTCAGGACAAGAACATAGAGATGAATGTTATCATTTTAGTCTCGATTCCTGTTACCGAAACTGGGTCCCTCTGTGAGATGAATACGGACACAGGCTGTGGAATGGGCTGTCCTCAGTAACCTCCATAGGTACATTTGCCTGGGAATAATTAAAATGTGTGTTTTCCATGGGAAACACTTGCTTTACATTATTTCCCTTAATATTTCTCCGCCTTTCTCACCTTGGTGCCTCTCACTGCGAAGCTGCAGCCCCAGAACCTCCCAGTTGTTGCTGCTGTAGGAGGAAAGCTCCCAGCCCTCCTCCTCGCTGCTGGCTCTGCCAGCCGCCAGGGGCTCGTCCTGTGGGCAAGAAGCTTTTTTGTGTTGTTACTTCAGTGCTCAAAGTGAAGTGTCTCTTACATTATTTTGGTACTAAATTTAAATGCAGACATTTGCGAATAAATGTTAAAGTTCTGCTGTTCATTAGCAGCCCTGTTTCCCCTCCCTGTCACCTGGAATATTTGACTGCAGTAGGGGTAAATGGCACACAGCGATAAAAGTGGCCCTTGTTTCTCTCCTGGTGCATTGCTTGAGTGCCTGCTTATTAAAAATTTTGCTTACAGAAGCCGGCAGAGTCTTCATGCGATTTATATAAAACCAGCAAAATTGTACCAGGACATGTCTGCAGGTTGAGTTACCTTCACCCTCAGTATGTATGTTATCTCAAGTGATTTCCTTTCGTTTGGTTGGTTTGGTTTTTTTAAGTTATAGGCATGCCTGCCACTTAGCCTAAAATTGTAGAAATTGAAGAAAAATGACTTAGGTTTAAAAAAAAAATTGGAGATTGGAGACAAAATTTGTCACTCAGTATAGTCTTTTCCTAATGACATTTCACAGTACTTGCCACCAGGTGAGACGTCATGTCGGTTGGTGCAATTAATCCATATACAATCACACAAAATGTATACAACTAAAGAATTTCAGAAATGATTCTATAGCCTTCCAGAATATCTACAGACACCATCTCGCTTTAGCGTACAGTAACTTTTTTCTGATATCTGTGATACATTTACCCCTTAGGTCAGAAAAATGTGCATATGGGCGACATCTCACTGAGTCATTTAAATGCTTATCGGTCTCTCCATCAGCATCGGCTCTTAGAGGAGTTTCAGTCTATTTCTGGAACTTCTTCATTTTTCAGCTTTCAGCAAGAATTAAGGTTGCAGAAACCCAGAGGTGATTGTTCAGCTTAAATAGATTAATTGCTAACAGTTAAATTTTTTCTTAGTCTAGAAGAAGGAATATTATTCCTCCAGCAACAACCAGGTAATACCAATTCTCCCCGTTTCTTCTGTAAAACTTCCTCTTTGCAAAAAAGACTTTGCTGAAATACTTAGTTTTGCCTGATGTGCACTCACCCATCAAGCATTCCTCTGCTCTAACATTTCAACTTAATTTAAAATTCAACTTCCAGCAGAATTTCGGAGACTGGCGCTCAGGAGTAGCCTGTTCTGCGCTTTCTACTGGCCACTGTGAACTTTGGTGACTGATCACTTTGCAGCATCTTAATTTGCTTTTCAGGGCTGTTCTTGCATTGGCCACGTAGAATTTGTGCCTTTCTCAAGCTTTCTGTCTCTTTTGGCTTAAGTCACTGGTTTGACTCTGAAAACTGTCAAGAGATGCACGAGAAACCACAGTCCACTGATTTTTCTGTTTTTTTTCATTCTCCATTATCAGCTGGTGTAACAGACCTTTAATGTTTTGTGAGAGTTGGCAGCCAACCCTGCTTCTTTGCCCACCTGGGGTACAGGTGCTGTTCTGGCACCGAGGAAGTTGCTCTCCTTGCCCCATGCAAATCTGCACTGGTGATGGCCATGCAGGAAGAAGTCTTTTCTGTTTGTTTCCCCTCCTACTGGCATTTCCTTTTGAATTTACCTTAACAGAATGTAGTTTTATCTGGAGTGTGTTCTTCCTTATTACATTTTTCACTCTTAGTCAAAAGCCATTTTGTGGTAAACCGTTTTATTTCATGCATCCGCCTTTACTATCCGGAGAAACTGCTGTTGATGCTTGATTAATTCTTCAGACATATTCTCATTAGGCCCTGCGTTAGTTGCATTAAGTTATTTAAGAACTGTCAATCTTTCCCAAAATGGCTAAATCCTCCTGAGTTCTTGCATATTCCGAGAGTTTTCATGCCACAGAGAGGAGACTAATCCAGATGGCTGACACTGGGGCAGAAGCCCAAAAAGACACCAGGGGTGGAACAAAGACTCTTTTTTCAGGGAGTAGAGCAATAGGACGCAGGGGAATGGTTTTAAACTGAAAGAGAGGAGATTGAGATGAGATCTCAGGGAAGAAATTCTTTGCTGTGGGGGTGGTGAGAGCCTGGCCCAGGTTGCCCAGAGAAGCTGTGGCTGCCCCATCCCTGGAGGGGTTCAAGGCCAGGTTGGAGGGGGCTTGGAGCAACCTGATCTGGTGGGAGGTGTCCCTGCCCAGGGCAGGGGGTGGCACTGGAGGGGCTTGAAGGTCCCTTCCAACCCAAACTGTTCGATGATTCAGTGTCTTCATATTATTTGGGAATTTCTCTTGGCGGCTTAATTTTGTTGTGGGCTCCTTGTAATACTTTCTCCCGTTAGGGTTGTTGGCCTGTGTTTTGGGGTGGTGTCTGTTAGCCAGCACCAGACTATTGTTTCAGTGTCGTTAACAATTACCTACGCAAACCACTCACCACTGGCTCCCCTGGAGTCCCTCTTCTCAGAGTTGGGGCCGCGATGAACCCTGCGTCACATGTTCAAGTACCTGGTCTCTTGGTCCTCCTGAGACAACATGTATTTTTGTGTGTTTGAAAAAAAAGCAGATTTAGGAAGTGTAGTGTGTTTGAATGAAGTGGGCAATGAGAGGGGGGGTGATGGTGTAACAACACAAAACTGGGATCACGAGCAGCTGCGATATCTTCCTGGGCGGGTGTTACAAGCCGGTTTGTTGGCAACCACTTTTGAGTTGCACTTTTTTTTTCTGTTTTCTTGGGCCAGTTGACCTGTTAATATCCTCTATTATTTTTTTTTTTGTTTGTTTCCCAAAGGCATCTGCTGCTTCCCAAATAATTTCTTTGGGCCATTCAAATACTAGTAAAACATGCCAGGCCAACATTGAAATGCCTTGTGGACGGGACATATCCGAAAGCGCTGCTTGCGCCATGAATGGCAGAGGAAGAGAAAAGACCTTCTCTGAAAGCCTGCTGTGAAGCCCACATTAAGATGAGGCAATACGTAGTCCAAGGACAGATCCAAAGAGAAGATGATTAAAGAAGCCATCATACTTTAGTCGAGCCACCGCTACACCCAAACCCAAAACTCTTGATTGTACCTAGAAGCCGACCCATTAGGAGCTGGGCCCTGTGCAAATGTCGGGGAAATGACAATATTGCTCCAGCAAACTTTTAGGGCAAGAAAATGCCTGGCAGCGAGTCCTCAGTGTGTATGGGAAAAGCGGCCTCACAGAGGAGGGGGCAAGTGCCGCCGGCTGAAAGAATTCCTCCTTTCAGAGAACAAGCGGGGCTTTCACAGCAGTGGATGCTGAGCTGTGGCATGCAGTATACAGATTACATCAGGGCCATTCGCTGCCTTGAATTATTTTTAAAAAACAAAAGCATGACAATTTTTAAGTTCTAAATTTGAATTTTCAAGAGTAAAAGCATAAATAATAATGGCGTTACGGAGCAAGCAACAGGAGCCGGTGGAGAGCAATAGCACTGGTTCTTAGAAAGCCTGGAACAGTAACACGCTGTTCCCGTGGTATTAATGAATAGTTTTGCGAGATGTACAAAAACCCAGTATTTAAAGTATATTCTGTAGCTCTTTTTGCAGGATCATCAGTAGTATTTCAGATACTAATACGTTACTATAGCTAAATACTACAAAAAATAGGATGCGTTTGCAAGAGTATGGAGGAGCTAAAAGTATATAGTGTGGCCGTTTCAGAAGAGCAGCTATTTACACTTCTAACGCTTTAAAAACATGTCATTTTTGTTAGCATTTAGGCAATTAACACAAGTATCTAAAGCATATAAGTGACAGATTTAGCTACCTAAATGTGGGATACGGATGCCAGGTTTGGGAACACCATCCAAGCCAGACTTTCACCGTGAGTCTGCTGCAATCAGTAAATTCTTCGTTGTATCCAAACACGTGTCAGCATGGTCTGCCAGCGCCTCGGCTGGAGATGCACGTTGCTCAGGTATTTGTCTTACCCCCTTATTTCATCCCTGCGACTCCAGCTGCACTGAGCTATGCTCTAAAAGTCAAGTGGACAGAAAAAAAAAAAGAAAAAAAAATTAATTTGAATTGCAAAGTATAAAGTTGCAGGGCCATGCCTGCTCGAATCCGCACACAGGCTGGAATGAGCTCGACGAAATCCTGGCTTTTCAGCGCAGTGGGCTGGGCACAAGGGACACTTTGTGCCGTTGCCGCTTCCCGGCGCGGAATGGCTCTCCATGTCTGTCCCACGGGCACGGCCGCTCTCCTGGGACGAGGTGCTGTCGGGCTGGGGCCATCAGGGAAGAGGGGAAGCAGACACTGTCCTCCTGTTGTCCAGATCTGGCCCACGAACCACCAATTAGCCTGTTGTGAACTACAGCGCTCAGTTCAAAGGGCGGCTAATTGTATTTTAATGGCAATTTAAATGATGCTGCTGGTCATTTCAAAAACATGCAGCTCACTAATTACTAGTAGTCTATGTGGCACTTTAAGCAGGCAGAGCACTGTGGAAAGGTGAAGTAACACTATTAATGTTCTCAATGGCCTTCAACGCCCTTCCACGTGTCAAAAGCGTCATCTCCTGCTCCTAGGCCCCAGCTCTGCCCTGGCTGCTCACATCTGTCTTCCAGCTGCCGCAGATGTTTCTGCAGCATCCTGGAAATAGGTACAGAAGAGCAGTGATTTAAAATTACTTACATTCATGAAATTCTACAAATATTAATAAAATATACTAGTAATAAATATTAACTGAAATTCTTAGAACGTCTCTGCTTCAGAACATTTTACCTTAAATACCAGCTCGATTTGACTGAATCTCTGAACACAGCATGGTCAGGATGGAGAAGAGAAGGCTCCGGGGAGACCTTAGAGCCCCTTCCAGTCCCTCAAGGGGCTCCAGGAAAGCTGGGGAGGGACTCTGGATCGGGGAGGGGAGCCATAGGAGGAGGGGGAAGGGTTTTACACTGAAAGAGGGGAGACTTAGATGAGATCTCGAGGAGAGATGCTTTGCTGTGAGGGTGGTGGTTGCCCAGAGAAGCTGTGGCTGCCCTATCCCTGGAGGGGTTCAAGGCCAGGTTGGAGGGGGCTTGGAGCAGCTTGGTCTGGTGGGAGGTGTCCCTGCCCAGGGCAGGGGGGTGGGACGGGGTGGACTTTAAGGTTCCTTCCAACCCAAACCATTGTGTGATTCTAAATAAGCTCACCAGAAAGTCAAATGCTAACAAGCTGGGTGGCTGTTGCTCATGGACGCTATTTCTGCCCTGGCCGGATGGGAGGAGCAGTGGGCGATGGGGCTGCGGAGCACGTGGAGCTCACGGGGACTCCAGCTTCCAAGGCTGGTGAGTTGGTCCCCACCAGAAACATTAAATTCCTTTCCAAATGTTTATTTGTATTTTGTACAAGATGCCCATAGTCTGTTGAGGAATCCATTCTCCAGAAAAAATATTTAGAGTGCAAGTCACAGTTTTCCCCTTCAGAAATTCAGCCAAAACACACCGAATCTGCCAACCACTGACAACGTACTGGTGGTCAAGATGTTTATATGTAAAACACTGTATCAGTGAGAGCAAAGCACACATCTTGCCCGTGTAATAGATAGCTGGTAATGAAGTGGAAAAGCTGTCTAAGCCCTTTTCTAAAATACCTGCTTCTATGAGAATATAGGTTAAATGTAGGACAGTGGATTTCAAATGATAAATCCAAGCACTTAGAATTTTGAAGAGACTTTTACTGGTGCGGGAAATAAAAAGGAGGCTTGTATTCTCATGGGAAAATAAAATGCATGTAAATAAATTTGCTGATTTTTTTTCTGGTGAAGCTTTATGTGAGGTTAATCCCTTTACAGTCCTGGAGTGTATTAGGTTTCGCTAATCTGCCCTCGGTGTTCCGTGGGCTCGCAGGCGGGGGCCGGGAGCCGGGAGGTAGCGCTGGCCTGTGAGCCGGCTCCGGCAAAGGGAGCGAGCGCGGCCACGGGCGCCGAGCCCCTGGGGCCAGCGATTTTGTGTCTGTACTCGCACCAGCACCTGTTTGCCTGAACAAGCCCCTCAAACTGCTTTAGAGGAGACATGTCTTTAGGCAGAGAAGGTGGCTGGTTACTAAACAACAAGATTTTGCACGTGGGAAGGATTTTGCATACAATTTTCCAGGTGCCTTTTTTGCTTTCCAGGTCACTGGTCTGTCTCTGGCTCGGCAGAGCTCTGAGCACCTCTGTCGTGTTCCTCGCCTTCTTCCTGAGGCTCCGCAACGATGGTGCCTTTGGAAATGAGTGTCTTGGAAAATTCTTGCACTTCCTTACTAAGTGCTGTTTTTTTTTTCCTTTTACAACATTGATGGTGTTTGAAACTGAGTAGATCCGAGGGCAAATAATTCCTGCCTTTTCTGTTTCAGGAAACACTTGCCATAAGGGCCAGCCTGCTCTCACAGTTGCCACTGCCTGCGCAGAGCAGCAGACCTGAGCTGATGCCAGAGAGGTGCTGGTCTGGTAAGAGGTTTAAGTTTAAACTTATGTATTCCCAGATTTTTCAATTAAAGATTATTCACATTTGGTTTTCATTCTTTTCAGAAAGATCTGAGATATTGCTGTCCTAGGGTTTTTTTGCCTGATTTACACAGATTACTTTCTCACCTTCATTTGTTCTTCTAAGGATATATCATTTGACATTTACCCTGTGATTTTCTTGCCTTTAGTGTCAGGCAAGAACATTAGTCAGGAAAGCATTTAAAGTTTCAAGAATGAAATATTTTTGAACAATGGCAACTCTTTTGCAAGAGATGAAAATAGTTAAAAAACCAGTAAGCTTGTCACTTGATGACAGAAAACGTTACTTCTGAAAGTTGTACAAACATGCAGCCTGGCCTGCGTTCAATGTCTTGTCTGCCATAAAACTAGAAACTTTAATTAGCATAAATTCATAGTCTAGTTCTGAAAAAGCAAAAAAAAAAAGGTAAATATTACATAGTTCTCAGTAATGAGAGCATTTTTATTTTCCAGAAGACGTCAGCTTAATTCTCCAGGTACTCTCAGTATATAGAGCAACTTTTGATCTCCCCCTACATAATACAGCACGGGAGAGTGTCTCTTTAAATTCATTTATAAAATAATTCAGGACTGTGGGTGTCTTTGATCTGTTCCTCTCTGCTGAAGTACAGAAGAGAAGAACATGTCGCTTAGCAACCCCGCACCAGCACTGGGGGGAGGCGGGGAGGGATGGATGGTCCAGAGTCACAAAAGGGAAGGATTAATCCCCACCAGAAAACTAAACTTCTGACAGCGCTTCTCTAAAATGAAGCAAGCAAATAAACATATAGGGGTGTTTGCAGAATTAGGTAATGTAACTTTTTTTTTTTTTTCTATTTGTTTTTTATTCCTTTACCCCACTTCTGGTCTATTAATAACAATCTTACAACCGATTCAGAAACTCAGACCTGGGATAGGCAAGGCAGGCTTAAATAGCTTCAGGACTGGGCTGCAGTCGAAAGGAATCTGAAGTTTTATTTTTAAACCAGTTAGGCATATTTTAAATTGAATTAGTGTAGTCAAGACTAATCCTAATTGATTTCATACCACAGTTTTTGTCTGAACACTTCAAATAAATTTTGTGTGGAGTCTCATCCTGTTTTACAGTTGGACAGCTTAAGTGTCACCAGACTCATTTATTTAGGGTCACTTACCTCATTGTAAATAAAAATCTAGATTTCTCTAAATGGTTACCAGGCTGTGATTAGCTGGTAACTAGGTAACATCTTAGTGACTTTGAAAAATATATCATTTAGGAGAGTAACTTTGCAGTGAGGTAGATGAGCAGCGCTCAGCCAGCCTCTGCCATTTCTGCAGCTGGAGGATGATGCAGCCCCGCAGAGCAGTGGCCGGAGAGGGTACCGTCTCCAGACGCTCCTCCTCCTCCCCTCCCTGACCAGTCCTAATTCCCTAATTTAGCTTTCTCTTCTGCACCAGAACTCAAACATCAAGCCCCACAGCCCCACGGCTGAGTTATGGAAGAGAAAACTGCTGCAAAAAGCTGTGCAAGAGGAAGGATGACAGAACTAGTTGAAATGTAGCCCACTCCAGCATTTCACACAGATGAAAAATATCTCATAATTAAATAAAGGGGAATTGTTATGCCTGGTCTTATGTTAATGATTCTAAAAATTATTTTAAATCTTCTTAATTTTTATGTCACTTGCATGTCCTAATCACCTGTAACTTGTTACTGAACATATCACTGTACAGTTAAGGGAATCCCTAAGTGTTAATGGTTCTCGTTTTTCCCAGAGCTGGGTCCAGGCAATTCTGTGCTCAAATTCTGTAGTAAAATTGCAGATGATTAGAGCAAATGCCTGCCTCCTTCCACAGGCTGGAACCTTATCTAAACTGGCATCTGTTGCATATTCCAGCAATTACAAGCACACTTGAAACTAGACATTATTGAACTCTGCAATAATGCTTATTTTCATCCAGTAACGGCGATGGTAAATGGTAGTGTGGACCTCATTAAGACCTAAGTTTCTTAGAGCCTAAGAACTTAATACAGAAGTAACAAGATATTTTTTTGTTACCCATATATAGCAAAGACCTAGAGAGTAGAATCTTGTCTCCAATGAGCTCAATGGGAATTTTACTAGTTATTGCAGGAGTGCCTGGATTTTACCCAGGATCTCTGAGAGTGTGCTTTTTGTACTGGCAAATACTTATGTAATGTGATTCTTTGGAGAAATTTAATCAAAGAGAAATGCGCAAAGCACTTGGCATTAAGTGATCTAAGTTTTTTAATGTACAGTATTTAGAATGAAGCCTAAATTAGAAGCAAATAGTCCTAACTCAGCTGTGAGCATTTCAATAAAAATTACTTTGTGGAGAAGCTTGTGTAGACTCTGTGCATTTTTGTTTTTAACAAATACTTTCTATATGCTTTCATTTTTACGATCCAAGCAAATTTAGAGGCTTTATTTGCCAATTCACAAGCTGAAGCAAACCCCATTGACTGGACTGCATCTTTGCTCGCAATTACACCAGGATCAACAATTCTTTACTGTAACTTAATACTGAATAAGTGTTTTTGCTGACTGCCGAAATCGCGTGGGAGGAGGAGCCCTGCAACAGTAGAACTCTTTTACTTGTGCTTGTGTTTACAGTACCAGTTCATATACTTAGTGGTTTTTATTTTTAGGAGACAGAAATATGTAATAACCATGAGGCGTGGATTATCCTGGTTGGAGATCCTTGTTGTATACAAAGAAATGTATGTGATTCCTCTAACAGAGACGGAACATCTCCGGCTTCTCAAACAGACAAGCAGGGTTTGCGCGTCTGGTATTTTTTGAGGAATATGTTTTAGACTACGCTGACTTAAAAACATGTACAATTTACATAGCTTTCTGGTTATGGCATTCAAGTTACCAGATCAGGATGATACATGAAAAAAGCGTGCAGATAAGGGATGGTTTGCCCAAACATGTCATCACAAACTGACTTTCTAAAGGTATGTCTCAAGCTGGAGAATGAAAACACAGATGTGTGATATTTTTCCATTTCAGAGCAATCATTATAATATCACTATGATGCAGACTACCTTCACGACTTCTTAAACCCAGTACTGACAGAGGGAGAGTAATCTAAATTGCCAGAAACATCATGTTGGAGCACTCTGTTTAGCACAAAAATTCTTGAAAATGTATTTGGTGGAGAACTGGGCCCAGCTGACAACATTGGGGAAAAGAAATTTTTCTTTGGCATGGGACACCACGCTCTGACAGCTCTGTTCTTAGGGAAGAATCTCTAATCTAAAACATATCAGATTATTTCTCCCTCTTGTAATTTCCTCCTAAATGAAAATAGAATTATTCAGCTTTTTTCAAAATGCATAGAAAAGTTTGAAGTTAATAAATCTCAGCCTTTTCTCAGTAGAGGGACAATGGCTGTCTTTTTATCTTTAAGGAAAAAGCAGGCTGGTCCAATCGCCCTCTTCAGAACAGTAGATCACCACGGAAAGGGATATTTTGGTATTTGTGTCTCAGTTTCCCCAGTGATCAGCGTCAGAGAAGATGGACATCTTTACTGCCTGCGGAACTGCCACAACATGTCTGACTCCAGCACCACAGAGCTGGAATGGAAATGGAATGAAAAATTCACTGAAACGCTTTGATGTTGCATACACACAGAATTTGAAAGGAGCAGGAGAGTTTATTTTTTAAAGGAAATTAATAAAAGACATTATAAAGCTATGCAAAGTGATGGGTGGTATAAAGGAAGGTCAGGAAATTCTTGTTGCTTTTCTCGCCATGTAAGGAACTCGGGCACTCACAGAGGGAGATACATTATGCAAAAAGCCCCAAAAGAACCCATTCCCTGTTGGATTTGACGAGGCACCCTTGCTGCCAAGCCTGTCCCCTGCCCAGCCCTGCCGAGCGCAGACCATCGGGCAGCCTGTCCCCGACCAACCCCGCTCACTGCTGTCTCTCGTCACAGTTACCATACGTAGCACCCACAAGGTGTTGGGCACTGAAAATTTGTGTCTGGAAGCAAAGGGTTGTGCAGGAGAGAAAAAACCCAGTGCAGGGAGGTCCTTGTCCTCAGAAAGCCTGCTGAACTATACCCTTTTCCTTGGAAGAAGTCGTATTTACACAGGGAATTTACATGTATCAATGACTGTGGCAGAATATTGCTGAGGAAGCCCCTTGTTAATATTTTGGCAGCATGAGAGTGTTTTTCCCAGTTGCAAATGTCGCTCCATCTGCCACCAAGCCATTGGTTCCAACAGTCTGTCCTTCCCCATTAAAGGGGCACCACAGAAGCATTCTCTTTGCTGGGGGGATGTCAGGAGAGGAGAGCAAGACAAGCGTGTGGCCCTCTGCAGTAGCATGCCCTGATGGGAAAGAGTTTGCTGTGAGGAAACAAGCCAGCTGAGGAGGCGTATCTTCTATTTACTAATGAGTGAATATTTAATTTAGTTGATTTTAACATGTAGGTAAGATTTTGATAATACCACTGCCTTAAGTCTGAGTTGCATCATAGAAATATTGGTTGGAAGGGATCCCTGAATCAACTCCCACCTTCTACTCCAAGCCGGACTGTCACCAGGTCTGCTGTGATTTTACCTAGCCGAATCTTGGGTGTCCCCATCTGAGCGACCTCTTACAGTACTGCAGTGTCCTCCCAGTGAAGCAGTTCTTCCTAATGTCCAGTCTGAACTCCCCCCAGCCATTGCCCTTCACTGTACCATCTGTCACTCGCTTGGCCCCATCTTCTTGCCGACTCTACCCGGTTGCAGCCCTTGCCTCAGATCACCCCTTGACCTCCTCTCCACCAGACTGAAAAGCTGCAGCCCCCTCCATCACCCAAAGCATGTGTGCTATGATGTTCCAGACCATCCCAGTAGCCCTCTGCTGCCTTCTCTTTCCATTTCTGAACATCCTCCTGACCTGGGGGGCCCAAAGCCAGACGGTATTCCTGATGTGACCTTATTTGGCTTGGAAGAGACAGGGATAATGAGTTTCCTCAATCTGCTGGCCACCCTTCTTCAAGAGTAGGCCAATGTGCAGTTTGACCCAGTTGCAGTGAGCACACTGTTGGCTCCCGTTTGACCTGACATCCACTGTACCCCCCGAGTCCTCTCCAGGGGGGCTACTGCTCAGCCAGACGGTTCCCAGCCTGTCCTGGCATATTCCACTATCCTGCCCAAGACTTTGTACGTCTTGTTAAACTTGATGGGATTTCTGCTGGCTTCAGTTCCTGAAGATCCCCCCCTACAAGTTAATATTTGGGACGCCAAGGACTCCACCCTAATTTAGTGTCATCTTTGGATTTGTTGTGTCTGTGCTCTATATCGTGAGTGGAGATGCTGAACAGTATCAGCTCTGGTGTTGGCCCTGGACTATTCTGCTTCCCTCCAGCTACCAAACATGTTGAGACACTGATGGCCAACTGTCAGTCTGGAGTCTCTCTGGGTGAGCTTTCTGGCTGGGACGCAAGAACTGAAGGAAGAGCTGGTTTTCTGTTTGGTACCTTAACTGGTAACCTGTTCTTCAAGTGTTTTAGCAGATGGAAGTGGGCTACATAGTGTGCAATAGTAGTAAAGCAAAAACATTGTTTAAATTTAGTAAAATTCTGTAAATAAGCTTCTAAAAATCACATTAAACAAGAAAAGGTTCTTACCATGTAGACTTTCTACATTTTTCCATACTTAATCTAATATTCTGGACCAAAAAAAAGCTCTTTTGCAATTAAAAAAACACATTGCAGCATTTGTCTTTTGTTCTGCGTTGGAATCAAACCACACTCCCACCATTCCCAGGAGGCAGGAGGGAGAGTCCTCTGTGCCAGGACAGCTAGGGTCCCTCTGTATCACACCGGTCATCCGCGTCCCATCCCTGCTTCAGCTCAGGGCCCCGTGTTCTATACCTTAGGTGCATCTCCCAACCATGCGGTACTTGGGACTGATGGGTGGCTCGACCTCTCTGCAGTCCCCAACATTTTCGGTCTTTAACGTCATACCAGATCCATCTCTGCAAAACAATCAGTTTTTAGCAAAACATCTCCTGTCCACAAAGATATCTTCCCAATTTGTTTTTTGAAATCTGAATTATGAGGAGGGAAAAAGGTATGTGATTCCTTAAACCCAAAAGAGACATCCAGGAGAAAAAAGCAAACTCAATCATGAAAAGATTATTTCAGTGATGACTTGTAATCTGCAGTTTCATCTACTTGATAATGCCCAGCTTAGTGTCAGATCTAAAAACAGAATGAAATGAGAAAATCATTCCTTTGATATGCATTAAATTATTCAGTTAGTAAATTAGTGAATCTTATTCTGAGTGTTATTAGCTATTAGCATGTTACACTTCTTGATGTTGCTCATGAAGAACGCATATGAAAATGAGGAAAAGATTTCCCTTTTTGAAGTTGCTGCCACTTGAGTTGTTGACATTTCTTTTAATTGGTGGCTGTCCTCTTGAATGCAGTATTCTGCTGTCTGTTTTTACGAGAGATTCTTCATTTTTAATTTGTTCTCTTATTGATTAGATTTTTTTTTTTGAATGGGTAACTCTCAAAATAATTAGCTTTTCAAGGGAACCACGTTCTCCTAAATAGTTATTAATGAGTATCATCTCCCCCATTCAGAATGCTTAGGCCTTTTTCATTAGGAGAATTTCAAGCATACATCTGGCCTGGTTGAACCGTGCCTGGTACCACTGAAGGCCAGAGGAATCTCACTGCAGACCTCAGGCAGAACAAGATCAGACCCCAAGAGATGAAGAAAGATCCTTTGAATTCAGTTTGTCTTAGGAAGATGTCTATCTTCTAGGTGAGCCTACAAACATTCCTTCCAGCTCCAGGTTAGGATTGAGGAGGGAATGAAATGAGTGAAGGAAAACAAGGTAATTGCATCTGAACAGGGATACCATCTTCAAAGACTATCAGCTTCAGCAGCTGGGCTAATGAGCTTTAATTATACTGCCAGTTCTACAGTACTGGAAACATACAGCTCCCTTTTATTTAAATTCAATGTATGTTACATAAAAATAAACCCACTAAAACCAACAATCATTCTGTGCATGAGTTATTTTCCCACTAAAGAACCAAGGAACTTCAATAAGAATATATTTTGTTTTAGAAATTATTGCCTGTATTAACTCGCAATTAAAGAGCAGTTATGCACTGCTCGTCATGCATTGCTGCAATGATTTAATCCCATTCCGGTTCCTGCTTGGCTTCTGTGAGACAGATCTTGTCTCTTCCCTTACTTTTGTCTTTAACCTTAAAATCTGCCTTGAGCATTGCCAGCTATTCTGCTGCTGAGGCACAGTCTTACTTTTGAACGTTAGACTCTCTCCTCTCTATTTGCTCTTTCAAAACAGATTGGAACATCCTCCTCCCCCTTTCTCTGCCTCCCCGGAAGCTCCTCCACTCTCTCCCCATGCTTTCTCCATGCTCGGGCATTAAAGAGCCTCTACCACAAATGTGAATTCTCTGATCATTCCTGGAGAGACTTCTATCCAAACCAGAACTTAGCCAACATCGCTGGTGTTTATGATGAAGGCCTACTTACCTGTTCAAGGTCAGTATCTTAAAACAGGGGGGTTTCGAGTCTCTTCCAACCTTCTCCTGGCAGTTTATTTCCTGTCAAGTTTCTGTGAATAGTATGATTTCTTTTTTGTCATTCCCATCCACTGTCTCATCTTCTGCAGAGGTTACTCTATGGGCCAGCCTGTACCTAAACTCAACAGTTATTTCTCCATGACAGAAACAGCATTTAAGATACATCCTTTTCCATCTCAACTGAAAACTGAAGCTTTGAACCAGGCTCTGATGATCTCGGGGCTCACGTACACATTCCTGCTTTCTGGGCTTGACCAATGCCATTAGACTGATAAAGTAAAATAATTTTATCTATCTAATTTATGCCTCTGCATCCTTACCAGTCTCTTCAACCTCCTTTTCTTTTTCTGTTCTCTGTCATTTCAGGTCTCTCTGCTTCCCCAGCGCCCTCCTTGGTCCTCCTCCCCATCCCAGCTCTGTCACTGGGAAACCACTGACTCCTCCCTCCAATGGGTAATCGTTCCAACATTTCCTCTGCGGCTGAGAAGTCATTTCATCCACAAAGCTATCCCTTAAAGCCCCATCAAAAGATGCTTGCTCTGGACCATCTCGTGTCCAGAGGCAGTGGCCGGGGCTGAGGGTGTTACTCACCAGCACTTCCTTGCAATATGTGCTAGTCATTTTTTTAGAAGACATAGCTCTACAACTACAATAGAAAAAAAAAGGTCAGAAACATCAACATCACCTTTCAGATGAAAATCAATACGAAAATAATGAAATAATTGAAAAAAAGGTGATCCAACACAGGTTGTAAAAGTTGGTGTGAACAGCTGCCCAAGGCATTGCAGAGGCATAACTTAAAGGGAAACTTCACTTTGCAGAAGAGCAATGTTAAAAATTAAATGCTCAATGTTAAAATTAAGAGCAATGCTAACTTTATTTTATTGAATACTATTAAAATACCTATTAAAAATTATAAGTGGTAGTCTAAAACACTGCAGTGCGGCTTGTAGAAGAGCGAGCACAAAGTATGAAATGGCCTTACATGGTGATGCATTTCTGACATAATAGAATATAAGCTATTTCAAGAATCCATTTACAAGTGAGCTGTCTGGGTAGAGCTCTGCCCTCGCTGAAGTCCGCAGGAGTTCTGCTGGTGACATCAGGGAAATGAGGTTTTCCCCTCATTTCCATCCTGTGCGAGATTAAATACTGGGTCAGGAAACCAGTATTAGTTCTACTGCCTGGGAGCACCAGTGATTTTAAATACAGCCTTTGCTTAGGAGGATTACTAAATGGAATTTGGGAAGTGATTTATTAATGGAAATGATTTGTTTGTTTGTTTGTTAATTCGTCCAGATTTTCTTATTTATTGGTAGAAGTGTCATGTTATTTTGTACCGTGGTGTTCCTCTGCTGCAGCAATAAGAACTACGCGCCTGAGCTCTAGGCCTTTGGGTGGGAGGTGGGTTGTTTCCCTTCCCCATTCCAATGGGAAATCAACAAAAGCAAGGGTTTAATGGTACGAATGCCATTATTACACAGCTTAGGAGCTCTGCGAGCACCTAAATGCTGCAAGTGCTATGATAATTTATCTTTGAACTTGTTAGTAGCAACGCATAATAAGGAGTAAGCTGCAGGAACACGCAATTGCTGTGTGTTTACATGGTATTTGCCATGCGGTTGTGGTACAATTACAGAGATTATACCTGCTCTGCAGAATAAGAGTACATGGTGTACGGCATACTTTATTTTGTGTTATTTCCCATCACTTGGTCCAGTGAAGCAGAGCACAGGAGTTTAACACAGTATTTCACTCTGCTGTAGGTGGAAAGGAGCCACAGGTATGGACTTGCACGTGGGCCTGCACAGAGTGCATGTCATTTAATGATGGCCGTGGTTTCTGGCTATTCGGGGTGGCAACCTTGCTTTTTGAGCTCAAGTTATTTATATTTTCGCCTGCTGCCCTTTCAGTGATATAAATGGACTTGAATATGCGGATTCAAAATAAGACAGGCCAAGGCTTTCGTTTTTAGTATAGCAACCTTTTCATCTCATGTGTAATATTGCAGGTCCCTGTAATAATTGCAGGTAAAAGAATAGATGGAAAGAACCTCTCTTCTTACAAAGTCTTAGAAAAACTGTGCGCCAACACATCACCATTTCTCTGCCCTAAAGCGCCGTCAGTACCAGAATACCAAATGTGAAACCGTGTAACACAGGCACTGGGAAAAAAAATACCAGCTAATGGTGAAAAGTGCAAAGAAATACACTGTCTCTGGAGATAGTCACATTTGGCATGATTCGGCATAAACTATAAGTAAAACTAAAATACAAAATTCTATTATGCTTGAGATGCCCATCTAGCAGGAAGAGAAAGACCTACATACCATTTGATGCAGGAATTGCTGTGCTGCCTCTCTAAAACAGTGGTACCAGCCTTTAAACTGGCGCATGCAGTTTTACCTGTTCTGAGGAGAAAATCCTGACCCTTAGAGAGTGGAGACAGCACTGCACTGCTAGAGTAAATAACAGAAACATGGATTTATTTGCTGTTGCTGAAGATGTAAAATTTCCCTTTGGCACACAAGAAAACAATTTAAGAGCTCCATATTCTGCTCCAGGTGGAAGAAAAAGTAGTGAGCTCTTATAAGTGTGTTGGTGTTATTGTTCAGCTTCATAATAATTTTCTTGTCTCGAGGGACTTGATTTATGAGCATAGCCTTAAAAAAATTTCTAGCTGAGGAAGGCCAGCAGTGTGACATGATGAGGCACGAATCAGGCTGTATTAATTTCCAGTTACGATGTTGGCTGCGCACAACTGTAGCACAAAAAAATGAGATGCAAATTAGCACCATATACTCTTTTGGCTGTCTCCTGGGGATTTTCCTCTCTCTGTTACAGCCAGCGCGCTTCCGATTGGTATCGGCCGCCCCAGGTCCCCTGACGTTGGGAAGGAGGTAGTGGCTCCGTGCGGGGGCTCCCACGGAGCCGGAGGCTCTCCCGTCCCCCCGGCTGGGCTGGGTCTAGCCCCCAGGGTGGCAGACAGGCCTAAACTGGCTGCTCAAAAGTTGGGTTCCGGGAACTTTGATGCTTACCTCAAAAACTTATT
The DNA here is from genome assembly GCA_013399435.1 of Arenaria interpres. Taxonomy (NCBI): domain Eukaryota; kingdom Metazoa; phylum Chordata; class Aves; order Charadriiformes; family Scolopacidae; genus Arenaria; species Arenaria interpres. Next base: position 19,612 of record VXAK01016232.1, read on the forward strand.
TCTGCAGCAGACTAAATGAAGCAGACTAAATTGTCCCAGGAGTTATTTATGAGCACCAAGAGTTAAAATTTCAGTGTGCCTCCGATGATACAGCTAAAGAACATTGATGTGCACTGAGTCTTTTCTGCACTGACATATTTTAAAATAATTTCAAAAGAAGCTGGTTTGAGAGCAAAATATAAGTTCCCTTTGCAAAATTTGTGTTTGAAAAAAAAAACTGTTAATTGGTTTATCACTTGTATTCTTCAGCACTTCTATGTGGATTTTTTTATAAATTGTTTTTCAAGGTTTTCCTATTTTCATAGAGTGGGCCCTGTGTAAGGGACAAGGGAAGAGACGCCCATCCGTGTCCCAGTTACAATCACAGACATCATCTTCTGTGAATTTCATGACTTTTTCATTTCCATTTCTCCTACTTAACATCATAAAGTGCCTGGGTGACAGTTTGCAGCAACTGTTTATGTGACCCAAAATAGCAGCGCAGTATTTCCACCGCATACCAACAAGAGCCAAGGCCTATATTTTATAAACAGCTTCAAAGCAAACATTTAAGGCCAACTGCAAGACTTGGATTTGAAATTCTCACTCCAGTGTGCAAAGGCACTTGGTGTTCGAGTTGGCTCTTACCTCCTTTTCAATATTGCAGAGTCATTCTAATACATTTCTTTTTAAGAAAACACGTGGTGAAATACCCAGATCCCTCTGAACAGTGCAATCATTCTTTGAAACTTTCCTCTGAAAAGACAGTATTTTACAGCCTGAGAAGGGCGGTTTCCTTCATCTAGATAATTGAGAAAGGGAAGATTTCCACCGATTCCAGGAGGGTCGGGATCAGACTCTTCTGCTCTTCTGCTCGTGTTCTGATACAGTCTTATTTTTCATTAAGATGCAACAATAACCAGGAAATTCCCATAATTATTTCTGGGAGTCAAGTACTTTTTAAATGGAGAAATTGTGCATCATTTCAGTTGTACTTTGGAAACCGACCACTTTATATGCTGCTGAAAGCCTCATCTCGCACAAGGGATGTGTTGTGAGACAGAAATTTTAGTGAATTGGGATGAGACAAAAGCTGTGGTGAGGAGCAGATCCGAGTTGTGAAGTGGGTAAAATAATGTTCTCTTTAGGATTGGAAAAACTTGTCTTCTAATTAGCATGAAAAATACAGCTGCATGTAAACTGCAAGCATTTCAGTGAATATGCACCCTTACGTCTTCAGTAATTTTCAATAAAATGTGCTTTCTATGTGAGTTTTCTATGTTCAGAAGTGGGATTGTTCCCAGGGAGAATACTCAAAACCAGCTCTTTTGATGTTGTGTTCACAGAGACAGACACCACGTGATGCACGTTCGTACAGAACAAACGGAATTAGGACAAGCGTTGGAAGACTTCTCACAACAAATTGCTCACAAATAATTTACGATGAGAATTACTTGCGGAGTGATTACAGTACATGTTTTTGAAAAAAAAAATCGAGAAAATCAATCTGCTTGTGGACAAATAATGAAAAGAGGAAGAGGAAAAATTTCTCTAACAAATATCAAACTGCAAATTATTCAGTCAGCTCAGTTGGCAACAACCAATTTTTATGGTAGTAGGAGCTTGTGGAGTAGGAGGTAACTGTATGAAGAATGATTGATTCAGTATCTTATATTGCAATTCTGGAAGGAGTTCAACATCTAATTTAAAAGCCATTTTCTTCATTTTACCCAGTAAAGAAAACAAAATGATAGTCAATGTCTGTGAGCTGTTTTGGACAGATAGAATCTATTTTGTGTCCGGACAGTCCTGTGGTCACTGAAAACAGCTAGCTCGTATGAAAGAGCAGTTTTTTATTAGAAAAGATCTCTCCTGCCAGAAAAAAAACCCAAAACCTGCCTGAGGAAGGATATTGCCATCATAATCCTCTCTGCATCTTCCCATTAGAGAGTAAAAGATTTGCCCTTCCAGAAGAAACACATTATTGGTCTTAAACTCAGTGTGTCTTTTGGGCCTTTGAGCTGTGGAGTCTTGTGTAAACTGTACCTCCACCAGCCCACCTTTCAGTCCACAGTCCGACAATGATGGGTGATTTACTGGCCTCTTGGAAGAGCACAAGGCGCACTTTGGGCAGCTCTCTCCCGAGACCACCTTTGGGCTCCTCTTCCCCACGCCCCGTGAGGACAACAGCACCCTCCTGGCAAGAGACCCTGGCAGAGTCCTCTTCTGCTCAGGACAGAGGGTGGCCATGGCGTCCGTGGATGCGAGTTCAGCATTCAGATCTCCTTAACTCCTAAGGTGTGGGTTCTTCATTCAATCTTTAATCCCTAATTTAATTCCTGAGCAAGCATCTACTATCTTTCAAAGGCACAGCAGATGCGAGCGAATCCGTTTGGTCCCTGCTGCTTTGCTTCACAAAAAACTTAAAATGCTAATGTCGTAAATAAGTAATGCAGCACAGTCTTTGGGTGAATGATATCCAAGATTACTCCAGACTTTAGCCAGTGAAAGATTTTACAAGCTACTTTGAGCTAATGGAAGAATAGTTTTCGTTTAAAACAGTGATGTGTTCATTCCCATAAATGCTGATTGCTGTAATTCTGTTGTATGTTCTTGGCTTAGTTATACTGACCTGAGTTAGCTTCTTATAACTTGACACTAACCATTGCTGACAAATTAATTTTACTGTTTCTGGTTAGAGAGAAAGCTACCAGAACTGAAAGATTTCCGGGTCTGCTGAAGGGAATAATGGAAAAAAGGTGTATTTCTGCAAGAATTTTCAAGGCAACCTTTTCAGCAAAGGAAGGATGTGGTGCAGAAGGTGATCTTCAGGAGCTACACCATCAGCCTGTAAGGATACAGAGGGTGAGAATACCTGCAGCCAGTTGAGCTGTGCTGAAACCACCTTTCATTCCTGTCCTTTGCACCTTTCCTCCCACGCTGAAAGTTCACGTTGGATTCAAGACTGCTTGAAACATTTGTGGATGGATGGTAATGCCAGACCACTGCAGGAGAGCATCCTGGCCGCTCTCCTATGCTCTAGGAGCCCTTTCCGCATCACCCACCTGCGCCCGGGACAGGAGCTTGGGGCACACAGTCACTCATCACCTGCAAAGCACTTGTCAGAGGACAGTTTATGTGTTGGTGGACCAACTTCAACAAATTCACTACAAAAGAGCTTTAATTCCGACTATAATCTGAATATAGACATATTTCTCAGCCTACTTCAGTCTCCTTACTGCAGATACATATGTAACTTGTTTGATCCAGGTAAAAAAAACCCACCACTGTCCTTTGCCTTTACCCTTCCCATATGCAATTTTGGAAACTTTGCCTGGAAAGAGGAACAAAATTTTCAGTGGCTGCAGCCCCCTCCTCCCTTGCCCCCCCAGCCTACCAGCTTTTTTGCTTTTGTTTAATTTGCTACATGTGATTAACTCCACTGCGTTTCTGCCTGGCAGATTCTGTGACTAAAAATACCCTGTGAGTATACGTAGTGTGCTGCAACACTGGCAGAAACTAAATAAGACCATAGTCTTCATAATCACTGTTTTTCCAAAGAACTACTGCTCCCAGCAGACAGGCTATTTTAGGCTGTAAATGGAAATCAGAAAATGAGATTTTCTTTCCCTGCTAGCTCTTCTCTTGGGAATTTTAGTGCTTTCCTCTGTGCGCCTACTTTGGGTGCTGGTGGCAGCTTACTGGTAATGCCAGTCTCTTGGAGGATTGATCACTGGAGCCTATTCTGAAATACGCCAGTGAACATGGGAAATAATTTCCACTAATACCAACATGTTGTTGATATAAAATCGAGGGTTAGATCAAACACAGATCTGGACAGCCAGATCTACTTCATCACTCAGTTGGCAGTTCACTCTAAATTCAGGTTTGCAAAGCAGATCAAGGTATTTCCTAGCTGCCTGCACTTTCTGTTCTAATATTGGTAATATATTTGCATCTCTCAATTTTGCAGACCGCCTTTTACCTCCTATTTGATGATCTAAGTCCTGTCACATGTGTAGACACCCTTGATTTGTCATCCTGTCAATACCAGTGGTCTGGCCTTGCCTCCCGTTTATAGCACTATAGACACTATCATCTAAATCATATATATTATATGGATCTAATGCAAGATCTTTGCACAGTCTTTAAATCTGAGTAGTCCTCATTATCATTCTTAATACTTCATGTATTATGCTTTTTTTTTTTTTTTTCTGGAAAAAGCTTCATGTAAGTAGGGATTCAAAAGATTAAGTTTTCCTAGAGCAACATGCAAATCTGAGAACTTGAAAACAAATCATAATCTTTAGCATTAGCTGCACTTTTCTGATACCCTAAATGGCATTGAGAAGAACTTTTTTTGCTAGGAAATGCCCTAATTATTTCATAGCATGGGTAAAGTGGTGATATGAGATCTGTATCCCCCCCCCATTTGATTGAATACTACTCACAAGCATCCTTTGACCTACTGAGTAGCTGGTAATTTATTTTAGTCATTGTAGTACTACTGAGAAGTGCTCTCTTTCTGCCTACATATATAAAAAAGCCCAACTTTTAACCTTGGAAAAAATAAATTGTGCTATTTTCTTCACCAAGGGAGGAGTCGGCTTCTTTGGGAGTGAAAGAAAGTCTCAGCCAACGAGGGTCAGCTCTGGCACTGAGAGCAGACGAAAGATTTTCAGGGAATACAAGAAAATAAACAGATGGCTTTAAATAAATTAATAGAAAACCTGCTTTGTGTTGTACCCAGACATCACATGTGATAATCCAGACATCACAAATTGTTGTCATAATCATCATCTGTCATTCTCATATTCTTCCACTTTGCTTTGTCATCTACAGCATTCACGTGCTTGACTCTGAGCAGCATGATGCTGTTCACTGGTTTGACCCTGGAAATATTAAAATTCCAAACATATTTAGAAAGTTGGAAAACTATTATCCGGAAAACTCCTTGGAGCACAATAAAAGATGCAAAGTGACTGAACAACCCACTCTTCCATGTACTCGGTTTGAAAGGTCCTGTGCCCCTGGGCCTCTCCTCGCACACCACCAGCTGCCCTTGCCCTTGCTCACGCTGCTTCCTCCTTACCTTTTTGTGGTGGGCTCTCTTCCTTTTACATTATTTATTCAGGCATCTTCATCCCTTTCTAGTCCTCTTTCTGAAACAGCATGAGACTGGGACCTTCTGCCCACCTTCTTGCTCTGTGACCAACTCCACATCGTCTTTTTTATCATTAATTGCACTTACCTGAACGTATTTTACCTCTGCCCTTTATGCCTTTAATCCCACAGGTTTTTATGTAAAATCCCACAATTTTCTATGTAATGTCCCTTATCCCAGGACTCCCTTCTTCTTCACAGAATCACAGAATGTCATGGGGTTGGAAGGGACCTCTGGAGACCACCTAGTCCAACCCCCTGCCAAAGCAGGTCCACCCAGAGCAGGTCCCACAGGAACATGTCCAGGTGGTGTTGGATTGTCTCCAGAGACGGAGACTCCACCACCGCTCTGGGCAGCCTGACCCAGGGCTCTGCCACCCTCAAAGTGAAGAAGTCCCTCCTCATGTTTATATTGAACTTCTTATGTTGCAGTTTGTGCCTGTTACCTTTTGTCCTGTCACTGGGCACCACTGAAAAAAGACCAGCCCCGTCCTCCTGACACCCACCCTTTAAGTATTTATAGGTGTTGATCAGATCCCCCTCATCCTTCTCTTCTCCAGACTAAAAAGACCCAAGGCTTGAGGTCAGCCTTTCCTCATAAGGGAGACGCTCCAGGCCCCTCATCATCTTTGTAGCCCTCTGCTGTACCCTCTCCAGCAGTTCCCTGTCCTTCTTGAATTGGGGAGCCCAGAACTGGTCCCAGTGCTCCAGATGGGGTCTCACCAGGACAGAGTAGGGAGGAAGGATGACCTCCTCCTTCTTGAACCACTACAGCTCCTCAAAATTCTAGGAGCAGCAGTGATCAGATGATACAGCTCATTAGGAAGACAGCACACAGTATAACCTGTTTAGCCATCACCAGATCTACTGTTAATTTTGTAGCCTTTTCTCCAGAGACCCCTTTGCTTTTCACGTATGGAGCAGCTGGAGGCAGGGAGTGTTTTTCTTCCCCGTGCTCAGCACCTCACACCACAGAGGATGTTATGGTTGTGGTCCCAGGCCCTGTACTTTCATTTTCCATGTCCTTATCTCCTCTGCTGTAGATTTACTGTCTTTGCCTTCTCTGTTTGTAGCCCTTCAGCTTCCCATTCCTCATTTTCCCCTGTGCCGTTCCCCAGCAGGAGGTGGGGATGGATGGGACTGGCCCGGTGTTTGCTACTCCATCGCTGTTGCTCAGCCCCATCCGCAGCAGGGTTATCTTGCTGATGAGATACCAAGCGAAGAGGCATGGCCACTGGCGCCTTAAAGAGAGTGCTTTAACTTAATGCTGAGAAGGTTCATTACCCTGGAAATACAGCACATGCAATATTCACATAATGCACACAGGTGGGTTTTTTCCCCCCATAAAAGGGGTCATTTAAAAGCTGAAAGCCGAAGCACACAAGTCCATAGGTAGATCAGATTGCTTCTGAAGTAACGCAATCTTTTTTCTCCAACTCTGAAAAATCCATCAGAGGAAAGAGGAGGAGTGGGGAATAACACCCCTGCTCTTGTCAACTCAGTTATAATTCCCACTGACATAAAGGGATAGTAGAAGAGAGAGACACAGAAGAAAATAGGAAAGAATCCCCTTACTAGAAAAAATGAACAGTTTAATTGATCCAAAAGGCTTATTTTTACTGGTGAAAATTGTATGAGAGAAAAGGAAAAACAGAATTTTAGTAAAACACATCTACGGGAAGCTACCAAATGCAAGAATGAGAAGTTTCATTTTCATATAAACACCAAATATAAAATATCATCTTCTGGTGGTAAAGTGCAATCAACAGGTTGGGGTTTCACAAAATCAAGCAGTGCCTTTTGTGGCATCTATCACAGTCAATACTATAAGAATATAAGATATAATATTTCATAAAAGGATTGCCAAGAGATTTTTAAGTGGAAGCGGTGCATTTTTTACAGATTCACAGAACCCATTTGCCTTCAAGTTTACTGTATTCTCAGCCAATATAAAAGCACTCTCAAGTAGAGATGTTTTTCCCAAACTAAGCAGACAACAATTTGCAAAGGGAAGAGGAAATTAAATATCTTGATAGATAGCCATTCCTTCCGCTGTCTGGCTAGTCAACTTAATTTTCATTTACATTATATAGGTGTGGGGAAAGAATTCATATTCCATGAAATAAGGGTATCCCTTACGTGAAACTGAATCTCAGCTGAGCACATCTTGGAGGAGCATGACCTGTAGGAGAACACAGGCTCAGCAAACCTTCAAAATGGACACAGCAAGTTGAACACCCTAAAACTGTGTCATCCAAACCCCACTAATTGTTTGGGAACAATTAGGCTGATGTTTAGCACTTCCGTGGCATGTTCTTGTGGTGCTACTGGTTGCAATGTGGTTAGAAGCACCTGAGCGTTGAGTACCACGCTGCTATCAGCCAGCAGCATCCTGAGATACAATGAAGCCTGCTATTCCCATAAACACTGAAACTTCTCAAAATTATGCCAAAGAGAGGCAATTGCACATCCATACCTGCATTTACAGCATGCTTCGGGTGTTACTTCATTGAAGATCCTGTGGGTTATTACAGAGAATAGATGTATAAAATACGTATCAGAAAAACATCTTTACTCAGAATAGAAATCAAGATCAGTAGGAGTAAAACCTCCCTACTTAAATAGTGCTCAAATATGAATGACAAGTGTGGGCTAATCCATCTGTCAGTCTTTTGTTGTTCTGTTTGAACAAGGAATACTGTATTTTTGTTAATTATGCTTACTAAGTATTGCCCCATACAAGGGAGTCCCATTGTGCCAGGCACAAAGGAATAGATAATCCTTGTCCTGGATACAGAATCATAGAATCATGAAATGGTTTGGGTTGGAAGGGACCTTAAAGCCCCATCAGTTCCACCCCCTACCCTGGGCAGGGACACCTCCCACCAGACCAGGGTGCTCCAAGCCCCCTCCAACCTGGCCTTGAACCCCTCCAGGGATGGGGCAGCCACAGCTGCTCTGGGCAACCTGGGCCAGACTCTCACCACCCTCACAGCAAAGAATTTCTTCCCCCAGATCTCATCTCAATCTCCCCTCTTTCAGTGTCAAACCCTTCCCCCTTGTCCTATGGCTCCCCTCCCTGATCAAGAGTCCCTCCCCAGCTTTCCTGGAGCCCCTTGAGGGACTGGAAGGGGCTCGAAGATCTCCCTGGAGCCTTCTCTTCTCCAGGCTGAACCCCCCCAACTCTCTCAGCCTGTCCTCACAGCAGAGGGGCTCCAGCCCTCCCAGCATCTCCATGGCCTCCTCTGGACCTGCTCCAACAGGTCCGTATCCTTCCTGTGCTGAGGACTCCAAAGTTGGATGCAGTGCTCTAAGTGGGGTCTCACCAGAGGAGAGTAGAGGGTCTTCAGCTCTAAACAATGTGTCTTCATCTCCTCCTTTCTCATCCTTCAACTGGAGGTAATTCACCACTAATCTATTGGGTTAGAAAGCTCTACCATTGGTTTAAGTAATTAACTACATTGACTTGGATATGCTGATTGCCCCCACTAATCCACTAATCTCAGCCTTCCCAGCAGTTTGTAAAATAAAATTAAAGAAAAAAATATGTATTAGTCTAACTCACCATCAGTTTTATGACCAAGCTCCTCTGCCACATTCAGCACTTGGGACCAGACCTGCTGCTGCTCCACCCTGGTAGCTTTGTGCTCAAGGCAATGGCATGTCAGCAGTTTATTTCAGCTGAGAATTTGGCACCAGACTATTTTGGGACTGTTTGAAACTTGTCCTCCATAATTACTTTATAATCAGTGAAGAGTGGTTTCTGGAGCAGCTTGGTATAATACACAATCAGGCTTTAAATATTCTGGGCTGTGTAACAACAAGGAAAGACGATGACCTGGAGACTGCAGAATGTTCGCTTGAGAGTCCACAAAAATGCTACGGCTGTGGTATAATGGACAGAAATATTTTAACCAGGCCTGAAGTTGCCAGCAGGGGACCAAGGAAATCAATAAAGCAAATGGAAGAGCTGGACAGTTTATGATGTCTGATCTCCTCTATAATGCCATATGTACTTTCATTTATTAGGAAAATAAATGTACTTTAATGAGTGAAATATTGAAATGTGTCTTCTATGTTGCAGAAAGAAGGTGAGTATGTTATTTATTGGGATCTTCTAGGTATTTTCCATTTGTCCACGCACCGTGTCCAGTGTGGTTGATCAGAAGCAGAGGGTGCAGACCCTGGCAGAGGTGGAGCTACATGAGCCAAGCCACGAGCGGGACAGCAGACCAGACACCCGAGGAGTCTCCGAGCACTGCGGCACGTATCCCAGCAACTTCCTCACCCACAAATCACAGCTTTACACGCCTTTTCTCCGCTGAAAGATCATGGAGCACTGGATGCAACATGATCCGTACAGACAGTGGGATCCCACTATGTGTTTGGGTAAAAAGAACCCAGGACTGGAAGGGAGACTGGGGTTACACAGCTGACGCCCCAGCACCTGTGTGCCACTGGGCAACAGATGTCTTGGGCAATGTGGCACGAAGGGTATCTGCTCACAGGCAGCGCCTGTAGCCTGGAGCAAGAGACCAAGCTCATGCCTGTGACACGCACCAAGAAGAGTGTTAGAAGAAGTCATCAAGAGCATCGGTTCCTGATGCCTGTTTCCATCCTGATGCAAGTTCATTTAGTGAAAATTGCTGGTGATCTTCAGAAAGTGAAGATCGCTGCTCAGGAGGACAAGGATACCAGCTCTCCGTCATCTCTGCTGCCTTGATCAAGGGAGGAGTATCCTTCTGAACTTAACTTGTGAGCAGCCTCACCAGAAATAAATTCTTTACTGTGAGGGTGGTGAGACACTGGAACAGGTTGCCCAGGGAAGTCGTAGCTGCCCCATCCCTGGAGGGGTTCAAGGCCAGGCTGGATGGGGCTTTGAACAACCTGCTCTAGTAGAAGGTGTCCCTGTCCATGGCAGGGGGCTGGAACTTGATGATCTTTAAAGTCCCTTCCAACTCTAACCATTCTGTCATTCTACGATTCTATGACCACGAGCCAGACCACCACGATTTTAATGCTACTTAGTAAATCTCATTTATATCCTGGTTCTGGCTGTGGCCAATCTTCAGTGGTTGAGAGGATGGGAAAAAAAACAGCAACCCAACCCCCCACAAGTCAGATGATATAACCAAGAGAAATTTTTTCTTATCCCCACAGATAACCAGCAGAAACCCTAGGACTCAAACACTATAAATTTACGGGGGGGCTGGAAACGAGCAATCCCGTCTCTTTTCAACTGCAGGAGCCCACCAAATGCCTGAGGGCTCACAACAAAAAGCCATTTTCTGTCTTCAGGAATTTCTACCCAGTTGCACAATCCTTCCACGAGCTCCTCAGACCACCTCGGCAATCACAGGGCTCTCCAGAATTTTGCTCCTCACATTACCGTTAACTGTCTCCTCATTTCTGATCTGCATTTATTCATGACTAATTGATACCCATTTGATCCCAGGCTAACATTAACCTTTAACTCACGCCGTTCTTCCTGCTTGATATTTACCCCTAAGGGTATTTATAAATAGTTGTCTTCTGTCATGCTTAGTTTGGTGGGGCAAAAAAAGATCCTGATGTTTATCAGCTATGGAGGCCCTTCCTGCACAGGAATGAACGTGTCCCTTCATCTGACAGATCAGCCCAAAATAGGTCCTCGGTTTGCAAAAACACTTTTCTTAGTTGCACATATTTTTTGTATGCAGTTAAAGTTATGAGGTGTTAGAGCACAAAAATGCGTAAAATGGATTTGAAATAATCCGGGTCTCCAGCACAGGAGCGAAGAGCTGCTGACAGCAGGACATTTCTGGAAAGCACCTTGTTCATAAGGTTGTCTCAGGCTTATCTGAGCGTGAGGTGTGTGCCCCCTCAGCGCCAAAGAATTATTAATTGTCCTAATTGTCATCTCCCTCTGCAGAGCTGTGTCTACCTCTTTGCTACAAGACTACTTAAAAAAAAAAAGCTTATCCTGGCAGAACTGAACTAGTGAAGAGCAGAGCCTTTGGGAGAGCTTCCTTCAGGTTTGGTTAAATTCTCAGTGGCGTTTGCTGACTGCAGTTTGTGCTCCCCCCTTCCTGTGCAGGCTGGCTGCCCCATCCCTGGAGGGGCTGTCCTCCTCCCACCTTGTTGCTGTTCCTTCCTCTAGGAACACCCAGCCGCCTCTCCTGGAGCTCTGGCCATGGCTGGCTGGCTGTTCCTACAAGCCCTGAGCTCTGGGCCCAGCCTCTGACCCATCCCGAGCGGTTCCCTCCTCCCCCCGGACCCAAAGCTCAGACACATTCCATGCCAGCACAATGACGGCAGTGGAGCTGGGACATCTAGAAAGGCAGGAGCTCCAGCTGATGCATTAAGCACCGTAACGGTCCCCAGGGCTGGAGCTGAAGAAGGATGTCTACCATCCATATATTTGTGTCCTCCGTTGTGTTTACTCCTCACAAATATTCTGGAAAAATAAGTTTTACAGTAAAAACATTTGCTAAGAAAGCAACCAAAGCAATGATTCCTGCCGGTTTGTGGAGCACCAAGGAGTCATCCCAGGGCGGGTGGGAAGGCATAGCCCTCGGCCAGGCAACGACCCTTCGGTTCGCCCCGACCAGTGCCCGGACCCCGTGTTTTGCACCAATAACGAATTATGAGGGTTAAAAATGTTCCTGAAAAGCTGAAGGTCACATTTTTGAAGTTAATCCCTAATGAGTTACTTTTCTTCTAAACGCGCAAAGTTGCAAAATTCAATGTAAATAGACTCCTCCAAAAGAAATAAGTGCTCCAACTTATGGAAAACCGAATATTGAACTCTTCTAAGGAAGGGCAACAAAAATATTCCAAAACTCTTGACATATCTTCAAAGGAATTCCCTTTCTGTGTTACAGAATTGCTTTTTGGACCACTGTGCTGAAACTAGTAGTATTAAAAAATGGTTCTAGCCACCCTTTAAGAAAGGAAAAGGAATCCCTTTAGTCTCTGCACGATGGGGAGTTAGTACATTTTAAATGCTCAGTGCTAAACTTTGCAAACCTGACTTTAGGTAGCTGAAGTTACACTGGATCTTGTTGCCTTAATTAAATTAATTTTCAAAGCAAAAGACAGCGTTAGAAACGTCACTCCTTAGAGGTAAAATATTTTCTGTTTTCACTACTGCCGGCAGCGGTGGTCAGAGGTTGTGCACCGCCTTTTCTGCGAGCATCTCCCAGCAAAGAGCATCTGGCTGTAGGAGGAAGCGCTCACCATCCGGGGCTGATTTATGGCTGTGGCTGCAGCCGGTTCCCGGGGCGAGTGAGGAAATCGATCTCTGCTAATAAAAAAGGGAAAAGGCGGCGTTTGCAGGATGAGACGGCACTTTCTGGGCGTAAGGGGAGCTGCAGGCTCTGAAACATCGCATGACAAATTAAAAAAAAAAAAGCGGAAAGCAGGGTTATTTTTCTTAACTTTCACCTAGTTAAGCCTCTTCTGAACTGCGCTTTGTTAAGAGCTGCCAAATTAAGAATTGTCAAATGCAGTGATTGAGCTGGCCCACAGCGGCTTGTAGCTATCTGCTGGCACGGGCCAGCCAGGTTGCCCAGAGGAGCTGTGGCTGCCCCATCCCTGGAGGGGTTCAAGGCCAGGTTGGAGGGGGCTTGGAGCAACCTGGTCTGGTGGGAGGTGTCCCTGCCCAGGGCAGGGGGTGGCACTGGGGGGGCTGTAAGGTCCCTTCCAGCCCAAACCACTCCATTACTCTATGATTCTATGAAATGCAACCTGCTCCTGACGTAGCAGCACTGGCTTCAACCCAACAAGATGCAAGTGGCTACCGTGGCTAGTCCCAGCAATGCCTGCTGTGCTGCTCCAGCTGTTGGCCTTGCCCTTCAGGGAATCTTCATGATGGGGACACTATTTTCCCTCTTGGGGTCAGCAGACAGCACCACTCCCTGGGCTACCACAGAAGGAGCCCTCCATTGTCATGTGAATTATTCCCCTTTAAGTGCCACAAAGATTCTGTATTTATTGGGCAGCCATCAAACACCAGCCACCGCAGCGCTGCTAACGTAGGTGGCTCCTGGCCTCAGCGCCCACAGGGGTCCCCTCTGCCCTGCCATCCCCCTGGGTGCTGCAGGGACAGCTTGCTGGGCAGTTAGCTAGAGCTTCAGTGGGAAAACAGGTGACCCTGAAGAACAAGGTAGATCCACTACCTCGCCTAGCCTCACTCTCACAGGGACCCAGCACCAGCAGCCAACAGCTCCTCATGGGGTGAGGGGGGAAAATCAAGCTCCCCTTGTACCTAGAGATGAGCTGATCAGCACCTGTGTCCTCAACCCAGCTTCACCCAGGGGCAGAAGCATCTACCCCATCCTTGCTCTGGCTTCACCGAGGGGCAGAAGCATCTCCCCATCCTCAGTCCAGCTTCACAGAGCGGCAGGGAGCATCTCCCCCGTCCTCACTCCCTTCCGTGGGAGGAAGGTGAAGGGCTGACCCCACACGGCACTGCACGCCCTGGCGCTGGATGCCAGCACCAGTGCATCCTCCTGGGGAGACACCAAGGGAATGCTAAGACGCAGCTAATTTGAGGTGGAAATAGGTTTTTACTTTGTTTCAATTTCTCCTTAAATTCCCCCTTGTCCGTAGCAGAGCAGGATGATTGCCAAGGGCAGAGCAGCAGATGATCAGTAAACAGGACACCAATTGGGGACACTAAATCTTCTAAACCCTTCCCTGAAAAAGGCAAATGCCAGCGTGATCGCTCCCATCTCACCCAAAACCAACCGGGCTCCTCTCAGCGCTCTCGGGGCTCGCAAATTGATCCTGTGCTAATATTCAGTTTTTAATAAAAAATGAGCTTTTCATGTCATTGTGCAATCGACCTTCTCACGGCCGAGGAGAACATTTTGTCCACCAGCTGCAGCTGGTACCACACAGTATTTATTGCCCTCCATCCCTCCCGGGCCCCTGCGGTGGGGGGGGACTGAGGAGCTTTGCAGAAATTCCGCCCCCTCCCCCCATCATTTTGCCACCTTTTTTTTTTTTTTTAAACCACAGCAAAGCATGAACTCAGAAACTAAACATTTTGATTGGGTTTCTGCCACGACTAAAGCAGCGATAAGGAATGCAGCTCGGCTGAATCACGCTGGCTCCCAGCTTTATTTTAGTGGCTCAAAAGAGATTTTCCAGAGACCTTTTCAATTTTGCGAGGAGGTTTCTGGGCAATTAAATGATTCACGAACTTTGCCCGGTCTTAAGATATGAAACACATCCAAGGAGACGAAACAGAATCAGGTTTGATATTTAGGAGGACTGCAGAAATCGAGTCTATCTGATCCTGAGTATTATAAAAGCAAGGCCCAGGAAATAGACTGCTGCTTTCAGTTTACTTAATTAGTTTATACACTGAAACTATGAATAAAAGGGCTGTGCAGTTGCTTTGGCTTTAGTAGTAACCCCGCAACCATGACAACAGGAAAGCATTACTGAATCACCATGACAAAGAACGGGAGACAGGGCTGCTGCCACAGAAAAGCAAACTTGGGCCCATCAGAAATTCTCCCTACGTGGAAAAATACATCCTGCCGCCCCTGCTTTACTTTAATGCTCCGGTTTTAGTGCTCTGTGAAAATTAGTAATTTGGAATGGGTTCTGGGCAGTTCACAAGTGCTTGTACCATTTCATTAACTGGTGGTAACAGCACATCAGCCAGGACGTAATGCAGTTATTTCTTATAAAATAAAGAGAACTGAGTATTTAGAGGCCGGCACTGCCCAGGCTCCTGCCTGTCCCAGCCCAGCCGAGCGCCCGGGGATGCTGAGGGTTCTGTCCTACATCTGATTAAAAAAGGTCTATGAAAAAAATACACGTTTGTTCCTAACCCTTCCATCCAGCTCACACCCTCATAACAAACAGACTCTGAAATGAGTTTGCAGCTGCAGGGATGAAACTTCTGCATCGTGTGCAGGTGTGTGCCCCCTCGCCCCACAGAACCTGTTTTCTTCTCTCCTGCCACCCTCCAAGCAGCCCTGGCTCTCAAGATACCGCTCCACAGCCGGGCACGGCCCCTCGAGATGCCCCTTCCAAGCAGGGGATGGAGCAGAGGGAAGGAGCCGGGGGGCTTTGCTTTTCCATCTGGAAAAAACCATCGGTGGGTGCCCCCCTCCATCGCCCGCGCAGCTGTCCCACGCTGCCCTCTCACAGGGCTCCATCGATCCTGTTGACACTCGTTTATTATCTCACCCCGAGCTCCTCTGATACTTAGCACAGCAAAAAGTTTCACCAGAAAGGGAAAATAAAGAAAATGAACAGCCCTGCCTGAAAGAGATGTCATCAATTCATCTCCCTTGTAGAAATAGCGCTGCCAGCATGGACGAGGGGCTCAGGACAAAGGAAGCAACTGAAAAGCATCCCAGGGCTTATTAAAAAAGTGGTGGAGAGCAAAGGCTCCCCCCGGGGATGGTCCCGCTTCTCGTGGGGCAGGGGGCGGGACAGCCTACCTCAGAGTCACTTCCAATTTAGCTGGAACTGGACATGGGAAATCTGTTAACAGCCTCAGTTCAAACTGGAATAAAGTATCTGGGTTTCGCTTTTCCAGCAACTACATTTTCCCATTGAGGAACCATAGAGGCAGGTAATTTTTGAATGATCTTACTTGTTCAAAAGTAAGATTTTATAATAATATGTGTTAGAAAACAGCGAAGAATAACGGAAGGAAAGAGCATGAATAAAAGTCTCCAAGTGCTCTACAAGATGTCTGTCCTTTTGCTTATCTTTGCTGGTCAGTAAAGAGAAATATTTTTCTTTCCACATTGCTAATTGCTACCTTTCTCACAAATCATCTTCCAGCGGTGAATATTCATCAGAAAAAAATATACAGAAATACGTTCCCGGACCCTGCTGCAAGAGCAAATGCAACACCACCAGTAATTTTTAGGTTGGTTGTTGCTTCACACCGGCAAGAGCAGAACCACCGGGATTGTCTCAGCAAGGTGTATGTGACAGAAGAAGAGTGTCTTCTCCCCAGCTGCCCACCACCTTCTCCCGTCCCCGCTCCCCCCAGCATCCCAAGACAGTATTGGTCATTAAAACCAAGGTTCATTCTGCCACCAATGAGTAGCACCAATGCTGAGCTTCACCGACTCCAATTTACGGGGATTTTTTTTAAATCAATACACACTTCAATTTTAAAAGGACAACAAAATCAGATTACCTTCCAAAGTAACCCCCCAAATGCAATATTTAAGGCTACGGACTCATCAAAAGCCCTCACCAAATCGACCACTGCCGGCAGCCAACTGGCACATCCAACCACCTCAGCTGGCCGAGCGCTCACGTGCAATTAGCAAATATTTGAGAATTATTTGGTTATGTTTGACATTTTTAACTGACTCCCATTTCCTCGACTATGTTAACAGCCCCTGGAATCCTTGTTAAACATCTAACAGCCTCAAATATCTTCATGTGCCCCCAGCATCAAATCAGCATCTCACCAAATTAATTCCTCCTTTGCTTTCCAGAAATTCTCCTGCTTGCAGTGCTAAGGCATTGAGAAACTGAAGGCAGAAAATAAACCATTTAAATATGCTCTTAAATCTCACAGAAACTGTGCAAATCCAGAGGGGATTTGAAACCTTTTCAATTTTTTTTCCTGCCTCCCCCAAAGTCTTTGCAGCAAAATACTTTGCTGCTTCAAAAGCTCCTGTTGAAGGAAAGCAAGCTGCATTTTTAACATTTGCAATTATTTCCTTTTATTGCCACAAAAATACTTTTTTGTCAAATTAAAATGTCTCGCTTTCTAAATGCACAGCTGTTCTACAATAGCAAGTGTTTTTACTTACTGTTTCAATAATAACTCCCGTTTCTGGGAAAAAAAAAGCAGAATTCTTCCCTAAACTTCAGTGCTGCTTGTAATAGTCCCTGCCCAACAGAGCCCAAGACACCCCATTTTTCTCTGTCATTTCCCCCATTCCTCCCTCCCACAGCTGCCAAAGATGCCCAGTATCCCCATCGTTGCTTCTTCAGTGCAACAGATGGGATCCAACACTAGGACGAGGCACCACAACCAAGAGGGAGGTCATCCTGCAGAACAGCCTGGGGTCCAGCCTGGGCAGGGGCAGCTCCATCCCTTCACACACCAAGAACTGCCCCAGTTGTTCCTCCAGCTCTCAAAGCCTCCATTTTCCTGAGCACATGCCCAAGCTGTCCCCCTTGGCACGCAGCTTTGGGTTGTGCTAGCAGAGCAGACATGTAGGGCTTTGATGGGCAAAAGTAGTCCAAGAGCATGGAAATGAGTTTAAGAAACTCAAGTTTGTTTCCTAAACTTTATAGTTATCATTTTAGAAAAGTGCACAAACTAAAAAGGACAACTTCCCTGTTCTGGCTGACCGTACACCTCCTGAGGTGGGATGTCCCCATGGCTGAGATGCACCTCTGCCTGCACACCGCATCCCGAATGAAGCTACGTGGCCATGGCTGCATCCACAGCCTCCACTGCTTTTAGGATAATGCATCACAGAGGCTCCATGGAGCAGATCAGAATTTGGATCACACAGACTTAAATTCTCACCTTGGTTTGCCCAGTGCTGTGTTGTTACTAGCTCAGCATGTCCAAGTGGAGAAAAGCTATTGTCCAAATCACTCTGTCCCCTAAATACTGCAACTGAGGAACATTTTGGTACTTACTCTGCATTTTACGGGTAGATTTCAGAAGGATCTGACAGATCAACCTCAACATTCTTCCGGATTCCTTTGTCAGAGTGCAGAAGTTGTTATCCATATATACCTGCTTGGTCAGTTGTGGGAAAGCCCTGGTTCTCCAGCCTTTCAACCCCAAAGCTGGGCTATCGGGGGGTCAGGAGCCCCAAAGCTGGGCTGTCATGGGGTTGAGAGCCATCATTTTGTCTCAGCTAAGAACTAGGAAAGCATCACATTCAGCGCATTTATAACTAAGCTTCTATGTAGCGTTGGTGCTGCCTGTTAGTATGCTCACCAAGGCTTTCCAGACTAGCTGTTCCTCCAGATGTTGTCAAAGCCTGAGGGGTAGCTGGTAACTCAAACTGTTTTTCCTGGAGGATTAGACACTGATTAACAGATCACAGAAAATCTTGAAGCCCAGGCCCTACCCTAGGACAGCCCCAAGGATGGTTTGAATATATGAAGATATCCCATATCAATAACCCAGAAGATCTTTATTGAAAATTATCCCAAGGCTTTACATCCACTTCTTGGGGATGAAAGAAATTGGGCGACCGATCTCTAGGAGTCGGTCTACAATTTAGCTAAAGAGAAGTAGGGTTTTATCTTTGTCTTGCACAACTTTCTAAACCTCATAACTGTGCTGCCAAGAGCTGGATTGCCATGAACTCTTTGCTTTTTCCTTAAGCATTTGTTTGATACTCAAAGTAATTTCAGAATAACCAACCAACAACAAGCAGTCCCATTCTTATGGGCATGCTCACGGTCAAACCAAATGTGCTGGATTGCTTTCATGGCACCCAACACCCAAACTGGAGGGTGTTTTTTTTAAAGAACTGTTTTTTCCAGAGGTGGCACAGGCCCATCTGAACTGCAGTGACTCACAGGTAGAATCATAGAATCATCTGGGTCGGAAGGGACCTTCAAGGCTATCTAGTCCAACCCCCCCGCAGTCGGCAGGGACACCCCCAACTAGACCAGGTTGTCCAGGGCCTCGTCAAGCCTCACCTTGAATATCTCCAGGGATGGGGCCTCAACCACCTCCCTTGGCAACCTGTCCCAGTGCTCCACCACCCTCACAGTAAAGAACTTATTCCTGATGTCTAATCTAAATCTGCTTTTCTCCAGTTTAAAGCCATT
>VXAK01016232.1:38705-76438 GCA_013399435.1 Arenaria interpres
GATTGGCCTTCTGGGCTGCAAGTGCCCTCTGCCTGCTCATGTCCAGCTTCTTGTCCATCAGCACCCCCAAGTCCCTTTCCTCAGGGCTGCTTTCCCCAGTCTGTACTGATGGTGAGGATTATTCCGGCCCAGGTGCATAACCCTGCACTTGCTCGTGTTGAACCTCATGAGGTTTACCTGAGCCCACCTCTCCAGCCTGTCCAGGTCCCTCTGGATGACATCCCGTCCCTCAGGTGTATCGACAACACCACACAGCTTGGTGTCATCTGCAAACTTGCTGATGGCGCACTCCATCCCTATGTCTATATTGTTGATAAAAATGTTGAACAGTACTGGCCCCAGCACAGGTAGCACGGGAGAAGGTTTTTTCAGGACTCAGCATTAGCCTGAGACTTCCTGAGAGGCAGCAACGTTGGCAGAGGACCCTCCTGGGCTTCCCGTGAACTTGAGCCAAGCAGCAAAGGCAACGGCAGTGCTACAGAGGGCGAGCTCCGAGTGCCGCTTGCAGTGACACTATCCAGGAACACCGCTATAGCTTCAGCGTGGAGTTAATCATTTTAGGACGGCAAATGTATATGAGATGTTCAGAGGAGACAGCGAGACTGCTGGAGGCTCCGAGCAGACAAATGGAGCTAGAGACATTACCAATGCCTTGAAATATTCATGGGTGCAATGAAGAGCTGCGCCAGGTGCCCCCAGCTCAGCACCACTCGCCCAGCCAGCAGGGACAGGACAGGCAGAGATAACCCATCTCATCACCGCAGTGCAGAAATCACCCTGCATGGCAACCAAAGGAGGCCGAAAACTATTTGCTCCCAATAGCCCAAGGGGCTCCATCGCAGAAAGGCCAGGGGCTTGCTGGCAGGTGGACAGGGTTGTCCACCCACGGGTCGCGTCCCTCATCCCCACCATGCACTGCTGAGCTTAATGCAGGTATGGACTGGAATGAGCATGTCCAGCCTCCCTGGGAGAAAATGTGTCAGCACCTTGATGGAAGCAGGGACTCGGCATCGCATTTCAGAGCAAAGCTACAGCCCACATCTTTGTAGTTTTCCTTGTCACTCCTACGTGCTGTGTTCAATCTTGTAACGGTCACACTCACCTGGTTGGGCTTTTGATTTCGGCCAGCAGAAAATATTTCTGATTAAACTCTATACCACGATGTTAGCTTGGCATCACAGTGAGAGGAGAACATTTCTTACTGCTCTGCAAGGAAGAGAGAAACTGGAGAGATCAGGTATGGAGGAAAAGCCCCAAAGCCCAGCTCTGTCTCCACAGAGGATCCCAGTTCATACCGGAGGAGCTCAAGGACTCTTAGCACCTCCTAGGGCTTTTAGTTCAAACTGCAGTGCGAACAGTAATCACACGGACTACACCCCAAAATGCGGCAGCCTTTTGGAGAAGAGATTATCTAAAGCTAGGCAGACTTGGCAGCGGTCGTGAGCAAGCACCGTCCAGGGTTTGCCACAATTTCCACTCCTGATCTTTAATCCTGATACTAATCCTTATATTTAATCTGCATATTAATAGATTGTTTTCAAACTACTTATCTGGAGACAGAGGGCCATTGGCTTCCTGCAGCCATAGCTGGGGCCAGGGAGGAGCACAAGGGTCTGCAGGAGGAGTGAAGGGGGCCAGGCATCAGAAAAACTGATGGAGGCTGCCCATGCTGAAGAAGACCCGGACCCCTGGAGACCCAGCATGGGATTTCCCTGGAGAAAGCAGCCTTTTTAACTTTTAGGAAATAAAAATCCAAGTGAGGGCACAGTGTTCTGTTGCCGTGATGACTGGAATGGCCACTCACCCCTGGAGAAGCACGACAGGGATGCGACACCCTTGTCTCCCGTACTCACCACCTCTCCTCGGCCATGGGTGCAGGACCGGAGGGCGAGGGAGGTGCATTCAAAGCCAGGGGGAATGAAGATGACAGCAACCACAATAGAAAAGGAAAGGTGTGGCGCTCGGTTGGACCCCACATCTCCCACCCGTTAAAAAGGGAAACAGATCTGGTCCCTCCTACAAGCGGAAAAGGCCAAGGCAAGCAACACCTTAGCAACAGCCTTTGCCACTTCTCTGGCCCCTGCTCTCGTGTGGGAGACCAGTCCCTCTTCCTGAGACAGAGATACAGCAGGAGGCACCCCACAGAGGCATAAAGTTAACACAAATATATATATTTTGGCCCTGGGGCTTCAAAACTCTGAATTTACAAAGTGTCTGAGTGGTTCTTTGCTTCATGGCTCTTGAGTTCCAGCAATATATCTAAATCCACCTGCGCTCTCATCACCCTCACTGACGGGCAAGAGAAGCTGGGGTGGAAAGGAAATAGGTAACGACAACATCAAAATAAGATTTATTATTTAGAACTGAGATTTGGAAGAGACAGACATGGCAGATAACAAAGAAACAATACGCCAGGCTCCAGCTGCGAGAAAGGATGGTACTGAAAGGCTTATGGGCAAATAGAAATTCCTATTTTTCTGGTATCAAAAACAAGAGTGAAAAGGTGAGAACATCATGGTCTGGAATTGTCTAAGGGGGAAGCAACTGAAGTCCTTGGGTGCACAGCACAGCAGCAGAGGATTGGAAGAGTTTGGGGCCCAAACATAATGGCAAGAGCAGCACTTCCCCACTCCTTAGGAACAGTGCTAAACCCCATCTTTCTAAAAAAAAAAAAAGTTGAGTAGTCCTTTTTAATAAATGATTACTCGTGAGATTATTGCTACAAACTAACTTTGTACATCACCTCAACCCAGGAGACAGCAGAAACCCATCGTCAGTGAATCAAGAAAAAGAAATCTCCCACTACGTAATTTTAGCTTGTTGAAGGCACTTTGAAGTCTTTTAAAAATTGCTCCAATTACCGACTTGTCTGCAGAAGGATTTTAGTCTTACATTTAAAATTAGACGTGACTCGAGAAGTGTATTTAACTCTGGCAAGAAAATGCGGCTGGTCTATAAGAAAAAGAAAGAGGTAAAAAGGGAAGTGACAAGTACAAACTTACTCTCCGGTGAAGTCTCTGTAGTTTCTTTGCTTGATATAAGCAGATTTAAAATAGAGTATTATCTTTACAAAAGAACTGTGAGAAATTTAAATGGAATTGGAACTATATTCCCTGTGCTAGAATTTGAATACGTGTGCCTAGCTTATCTTTTGGAAAATTACGTAAATGACAATTAGCTGTGTGAAACAAAAAGTATTTGAAGGAGCGTCTCCTCCTCCTCCCTCCTCTCCAGCCGCTGCTCATGGGAACCTGGCTCACAACAGAAGGGAACAATTTGGAACAAAATCCTTTTCCCCCAAAATAATTCTCCTTTATTTTTTTTTTTTTTTTGCATAACATTTTTGTATTTCCAACTATAAATAAAAAAATGATTAGAAAGAAGTTACAAAATTGCGTTGAATGGACCAGAACAGCACAGAATTTCTCACACATGATAAATCACTTCCCATCTTCCTCTTCCTCCTCCTTAGCCGCGGCGGGGCCTCGCGCTTGGCACCGTAGCTGAGGGGGCCACGTGTCAGTCGCTGACGATCTCATTTTCAGAATCTAAAAAAAAAAAAAAATCCATATATGGATTTCGCATATAGGAAAACCCAAACAAAACCCAAAAGGGGCACATGAGCGTGTGGAAGGTGCTTCTGCCGGCGCATGCCAGCCACTGGGCGCGATTCGGGTACCACAGGGGAAGAGGAACCCAAATCCTCCGTTCAGACATCACCCGCGTCGCATCGAGAGCTTAGAAGCCCAAACAAATTGATGTTGGTGGCAGAACCCAAGCATCTTGGGGAGTCACTCCCGAGTCCCTACTCCCGTGGGGGAAGAGCTAATCTCCCAGGAGGCAGCAACAGAGAAAGCCAGCAAAGAGGCCCCATGTTTCTCTTGGTTTATGGGACTCTAGCTGAGTAAGGAGGGGAGAGGAAAGGGGGCTGCACCAGCAGAGGCTGCTGCAGGGATGGGGGGCTGCTGGCTCAAGCTGTGGGCTACAGCTCTCCTGTGCCCGCAGGCTCAGCAGCACAGCCCACGCTCACCCGCCAAGCCTAGGACCCTCCTCCTGCCTGGGAAGCAGGGATGCCATTCTCCATGCCAGCAGAACACAAGGCAGGGGTGGGATCCATCAGCTTCCACCACCCTTCGCAGACCATGGGCAAGACGGCCAGCTGGACGCTGCAGGGGACAGAGCTGCCGAGGGCTTGAAATGACATTACCAGAGTAACACGTCGAGAGCACAGCACGAGGCCGAAGCAGTAGCAGCACAGGGTGCCACCAGGCATCCCCCCCATCCCGCGGTACGTGCCCCGCTGGTGCCCATCGGCTGGGTGGGCAACACGCTCACACCGACATGCACCGAAGTCCTTCACTCTGCAGCATAGAAGCATGCACACTGCGGCTGGATCTGCAAGCACCTACGGGTTCCACAGAGCATACGGTTTGCTACGTGCTTTCAGAAAAAATGCTGTCAGTCTTTAAAACAGCAAGGAAGACAAGGGACATCGCGGAAAAGCGCACTGTGCAAACAGACATCTGTTTTTGGCATAGCTCCTGGTGGGTTTCCACATGCTAGGCTTTTCTTTTATTAAATGAGGTCTCAATTTTCTCCCTCCTGCATTTTTTTGCTCCTCCTCATAGGAGGAACCACTTCTAACGGATGTACAACAATGTCTTGATCACAAATTCCTCCCTGAGCTTCTGCTCAACGTCAGCTCTGCAGATCCATGTGAATCCACCACTGTTCTCAACATCTGCTCGCTATTGATAACCAGCATTTGGCACAGAAGCTCAAGCAGGAAGACAAAACAAGACAAAATTAATGATCTCCAGGTCATGGGGAAAAGCCTTAAGCCCACAATGGGCCTGACCCCCAGTTACACCACCCAGCAGCCATCAAGCCAAAGCCAGAGCAAGTTCTCCCAGCACCTGCTCTTTGTACAAACCCTCACAGATGCTTAGCCTACATCCCGTGGACAACCTCTTGACTTCTGACTCTGAAGTCCACCTGAACTTCCAACCAAAGACCGAAAAGTTAACAGCACTGAAGACATGAGTGAGCTCAACTACATTCAACATTTTCTCTGTGCTAGGCAGAACTATGGGAAAAAGGCAGCGATTGCACATCTCATAGCTGCTGACTCACAGTGAGAATGGTATCAGGTACAGTTTATCTACCCTGATAAACAAAAACTGAACACTGAGGAAGTTTTTACCTTATTTGCAAAGTAATTAAGAAAACAACAACACACAAGTAAATACTTTTTTTTTGGGGGGGGAGTATTTTATGTCAGATCTAAAGAACACCTGCTTGAGAAGGACTGGCAGCTAGTTATTTCTTCTTAAACTTCCTAGTTTTTTACAAGGTGTCAAAGCTCTGAATATCTCAGAAAAAACTATGACAGACACAAAAAAGTCCCCAGAAGAGCAGCTCAGGATGCTCTCACTGTGCCCAACCTGTCCCTTGACTCTCCTCAAGGGCTGCACTCAGTGGTGCCTCAATAATGTAAGGCAAAGTATGGGAATCTGCTCCTTTCCAAGGGAAAAAATATAAATCCTAACTTTTCCTTCTCCCCTGTTAATGTGCAAACACACCACCACACTACATACACGCTGGGGATCCATCCAGTGGCACTACAGCCAAAGAAATTAATCCAAGCTTCCTTTGCTTAACAGAATTTGAAGACCCAAGAATTCATCACAAGAATTTCACTGTTATATACTTTATCAAAATTGTAGGTTCTCTTCTATGCATCATCAAGCAAAATCTAAAGCTCAATGAGGCTTTGCACATCAGGCTGAAAGCTTGATTTACACAGCCTCTGAACTGCTCATGTGAAAGTTACTTCAAGGGAGAAGCTTCGCAGTCAAATATAGCTCCAAGCGTACATAGCAACAAACTTGATAGTACACTACAGCTATTGCTCTGAAAAAAAAAAAGCAGAAAGAACCAAATAATTTACAGAAGTTGCTGCCTCCTGCTATAAGCCCGAGTTTCAGATGAATCAGTTACAAGTAATCTACCGACACGGCTAACGTCAGCATCATGGTACATCCAAATCCCTCTGAGCAACAAATTCTTTCATAACGCAGAATTTGTAACCTGACAGCTCCTAAGATCCATTTCATTATGTTGCGCTTCTGGAGCTTATCTGCATTAATAAAAGAACCAGCATGGTCAGGGCTGGGATGTCACCTTCCTGCTGCATCTGCAGGGACGGCTCCACACACAGACCCACCTGAAAAAGCAAATGTCACTCCAGCCAAAATTCACCAACATGTGTAAGTCACAACACAATTCCCATCTGATCAACGGTTCACTTCAGGAGTGTATAGACAGGAAAACAATTGTATTTACCAGGTTTCTTCAGAAGAAACACCACAAGGCTCAGCACACCAGAGAGCTTGCCCAAATACTCAACTGAAGCTCAGCCCAAGCACCAGCCAACCACAGCCCAACAGCACAAACCAAAGAAATGCTTCTCAGGGATTCAATCAATAAACAACCATTGCAAGAAATTCCACATGATTATGGTTTTGCTCTTTCATAAATTCAATCCCAGAACAAGATATTAATCTGTCTGTGACAGCAAGGGGTGCATGAATTGCCCTGCTCATCTCTGCAGAGCCCCTGCCTGCACTCAGCAACCTCTCCAGCACTGCCATCCTTCTCCACAAACATCAGCAGATGTCTTCAGGGACTGAGAAGGGCAGAGGAAGAACCAGAGAATGCAAGGAAAGCTTACTGAGGTATTAAACACAATCATTTGTGCCTTCTGGCTCCAAGCCAACACTTTCAACAGCATCTATGGAACACTTAAGTGGGGGCTTGCTGGCAGCAAGGCAGAAAACTAGGTAGGCTTTTGCCATGTTAGCTAACATCTGAGATATTAATCTTACTCGAAAAGACTTGAATCCTTTGCTTAAATTAAGGGGATCACAGGGAAGGCAATGGTGAGGTCAAATAATTTCAGAAGGGAGACTTCTGCCTACAACTCTCCTGAGCCAACTTCCCAAGAATGTAGGAGGACAGTTTTTCCTACTCAAACACGCACTGACTGAACAACACTAACACGGACCCACCAAGCCCTAAGTCCACAGGGCTCGTTCGGAAAAATTCTGTATGTTTTCGGAATTGAAAATAGTGCACTGGGACTACAAAAAAAGTGCTTGAAGGGAAAGAGCAATTATTGACAAAGCCAAGTTATACTAACGACTGATTCAAAAGTATTAGTGATTTCCTTCCACAAACACCAAATGGCAAAACCTACACCTTGATTAAGAAGTTCATTTCAGGAATACTGCCATTGAGCATGAGAGTGCCCTATTCCCAAACACAAATATCTCTGTAGAAGCAAAGAGATCGCCACATGTGGCCCATGCAATCGTTCATCTTGTCTTTGATACCAGCCAATGTCAAGCATTTCAGAGAAAAGTAGTTATATAGGAGACAGCAAAAAAGGAACACTTTGAAGACAGGTGTAAAATAATAGTTAACTAATATTTCCTCTTTCAAGTTCTGGAATAGAGAGCAGAGTTACACAAGCAAAAAACTGCAAGGGACAATTTTACATCTTTCTTTTGAATTAAGTCCATGTCAGAGGGGTTGAATCGGGATTTGCAGAAGAGCCTTAAAACGTCCCAACATTTCTCCCTGCCATCTCCGCTCCCTGCTTCGCATCCCTGCAGCAGACAAGCAGCTCTTCTCCCTGGCCAGCCCCGCTCCAAGCAAGCCAGGGACGTGGTGGGAAAACAGGATGTGATTACACATTTAGATACTCCATCATGATGTACAGCAATCGGAAAGCCAAATTAACGGCATATGGGTAAACTTAATTTGGCATTTCCGAATTACTGGGTGCATGATTTGGCAGTTTAAAACATTCTTTCAGTATTTGTATTAAGTTTCTATACCTTCTAAAAGATTGAAAATTGTAAGATCTGCAAACTCCCGCATCAAACCCTCGCATTTAAAGTGGAGGATCTGTACTGACTTCACCCACATGCCGGCAGAGCAGCGCTGGGGAGGAGGGCAGAGCTATGGGACCCGGCTGCTGGCCTGCAACTGGTGAGGTGGGGAATTCTGCCCTGAGGGTTTGCACCCTGTTCGCTGCACATCAGAGCAATATTCAGAGTCAGGAATAAAATTAATTCAGTTCTGGGATCTGCAGAGGAACGACTCTTTGGGTACAGACCCCACCTCTGATGGTGCAGACCCTTGGGTTGCCCTCACTCTTTTGCTCAAGTTCATCTAATGGCATTTGCTTAATTGCCACCGAGGGTCAGAGCACCCTTTGACAGGATGGAGGGTAAGAAAATGTAGCTTAAAGTTAATAGTCAGAAGAACTGCAGCCAAGATGGCGCTCAGAAAATTAAAATCCTGAATACTGAAATGCAAACACCAATCTCGAGCCTTCAGCTGGCCCCAGCTCTGGCTAACGAAGCGGTAGTTAGGGACGCACCACCAGAGATTCGGAAGCTGCAGTTTAGCCCTGCTGGCAGAGGCTGCCCACTCTGCCTGGGACAGGGGACATCCCACCTGTCACACAGCGCAGCACCCGTCCCAGGACAGGGGACATCCCGCCCATCCCAGGAGAGGGGACATCCTGCCGGTCACATAGGCGCAGGCTTTCCAAGGCAGGCAGCGCAGACAGCAAAGCTGCACGGCTCGGATGCAAAGCAACACAGAAGCAGAAGTTTCAAACCTCTTCCTGCACCTCCTTCCCTAATTTCTCCTGCAGCAACGACAGTGACCGCCAAGAGGCTGCTTGCACTGGGGCCAAATCTCCTATCTCCACTTTCTCACGTTTAAATGATGGCAGGATGAAGTTAAAAGGGCTCTCACCAGGAGAGACGGAGTCCACGTGCCTCTGCCATCACCTACCAAGCTCTAGCGTCCTCACGTGTACCATCGGCAGTACTGAAGGTACCATCTGCTTACGGGAACCCGGGTAACCTTCCAGCCCACCCGGCTCTGTGGCAGCGCCACACCAGAAGTACGGTGGCGGGCAGGGGATATAGAGCAACGTAACCTGTGAGGTGGCACTACGGGACTCGTGGAGCACCGTGGCACTTCTACAGCTGCCAGGAGGTGGGGACGTGCAAGCTATAGGCAGAATCTGAGAAACAGCTGGAGGCATCACATCTCTACATAAGTCAAGGGGTAAAGGTCTGGAAAACAAATGTAGAGTTACCCGGGAACTGGAGTTACCTGGGAATGGACACAATTCTATGTTTTAGAAAAAAACCTGTGTTTTTCACACAATTTTCAAGCACAAAATGTTTATTTTTCTTCTTTTTAATCTATACAATTTCCTGTGGTTTTTAGTGCCACTGACTTTGTCAGTATACAAGGGATGGACTATACAACAGGCAATAGCGACATAAACTGTAAGATTCAGTGCAAGCTGAAGGAAAACTGGTGTGAGAACATATTTTCCATGTTTGCTCATGAAGCATACAGACATGAATCTAAAAAACCCAAACAAATTAAAGATACATGTTACAGAGAACAGAAATCTCTTACTACAGTAAGTATTTTGCCCAGGCAGAAGACTCTGCATAATTGTCTATAAAATTCAATTCTAACTGAATTGATGGAATAATATATTCAAAGGGTACAAACAAAATAATTTAGACAGATATAATGCTGAAAGTACAATAGAACTATACAATTCACAGCTTGGCAGCACAAGACATCTCTGCCCTTCAGCAGACATTATAAATTGTCATCGCAATAGAGATGCAGAGCAATGTGCCTCCAGGTGTGACCACGTGCCTGGGGACCTGCACCCCGGGAGTGCCCTCCCTTGGCGCCGTCGGGGGGAAGGAGACTTACCATCAGCACGTCAGTTTTAGCGGTTGTCTTGTGCCTTTAAACTGAGAGGTGCAGGTTGGAGACTCTACGCACAGTAAAATGGGCAAAAAGCAACTTTCAAACAGGAGAGAGGTGTCCATGCCACCTAGAGTGCAAACTTAATTAAAGCTAAAAAAAAAATAAAAAAATAAAAAAATAAATTTTCAAACAAAAGGTGGTGAGACTCCAGAACTGAAGTATCAGATATGAAAAAGAATAGCTTCACATTTTTATTCCGTTTTAGCGTGAATACTGCTAGCACGTCAGTGGCAAAACACCATTTTTAACCTCAGCCGGCGAACCGAAGCCAGAATACAGGCAAGAGCCGTACTTACGAGTAACCTGGAGATGCGTTCTCCTACAATCAAGGTTTCAGTTAGATTTTTTTCATTTATGAAACATGCATGAATTTGTAATTTAACTAAATTAAAAAAGCCCAGTAGGGGAAAGAAAATGTAATCCAATTTGCTGCTGATCCAGAAGAGAACAGCATTTGCCTGCCTGTTAGAGAAATGAGTTGCCGTCTACAACAACTTAACCCAAGAGTGGGGGAAAGAATGAATTGCACTGCCCGAAGCTATTACCTCTCCGTATATACAACTTACTTGGGCCACTCTGTAAATGCTCCTATTTTAAAATGTGTATTACACTACTCCTTGTACATATACAAACAATTTTTTCACCAGCATCTCAAACAAACCTCACCTCACTATTATTGATTTTTTTTAAAAGCTCCAGAAGCAAAAATTCAACCCACGAATTAAAATAAAAGCATTTACAGCAGAATGAAACTGATGACTGTAAACCTTCAATATCTTTGCAAATAATAATAATTAAAAAAAACCACCTCCAACTCGCAAGCAGATTGTAAATAAAATACACCTTTCAAATAATTTTACATCTCTTTCCAGCTGGAACTGAAAAGCTGAAATTCAAGGCACTGTACTCCTGCAGGGGTTAGTACAATTTTCTAGTCATCAATTCAAGTACATTGACTTTAAGGACCGCAAGTGTAAAACATCAGAACACAACAGAATAAAGTGTCTTCAGCAATAAAAGAGAAGCAAATATTGCCAGAACAAACAGGCTCTCTCTCGTGAAGCGCTCTCACAGTGATGGCTGGGTGCGGCGTATGGCTGTGCGCTGGCGGCAGGGCTCTCCTCCCGCACGCGTGGCATCGGCACGTCCACCCCTCCGGGAGCCCGCGCCGAGCCCCCCGGGACCCGCGGCCCCAGCTAGGTCAGCCGCAGGTGGGGCCCCGGCGGCTCGGCGGGGGGCGG
The DNA here is from genome assembly GCA_013399435.1 of Arenaria interpres. Lineage (NCBI taxonomy): Eukaryota > Metazoa > Chordata > Aves > Charadriiformes > Scolopacidae > Arenaria > Arenaria interpres. The sequence continues at coordinate 49,829 of VXAK01016232.1, forward strand.
CTGCAGCCCCCCCGGGTACATCCGCAAGCAGGGGCTGCCCAGGGGCGAGAAGCGGGCCACGCCGGGACCACCGGCCGTGCCGGGCTGTGCCGCCGGCCCCGGCCACGGCAGGCCATAGGCAGGCGTGGGGAAAACTCCTCCGTAGGGACAAAGAGGCATCAGGTAAGGTGTCACCGTGCCAGAGCGGAGCCCCGGCACGGGCACTGGCAGGGACGGCGGCGCTCCAGCAGCGAACGCAGCCGGCATGGGGCAAGACACTGGAAGAACGCACTCTTTCCCCAGTCCCGTTCTTACCGAATTAACCTACGAAAAGAAAAATACAGAAAGGGTCGCTATTAAGGGTGGCGGTGCCGGTGTGCCAAGACACGCGTGTCCGTGCCAGGCACGCTGCTCCCCCAGCCGTCTCTGTGCCAGCAGCATCCCTGCCCCGCATCCACGGATGGGCTCCGCAAGCACAGGGATGCACGGTGTCCTCGGAGCCTAAGGGGTGAGCTTTCCTTTTTTCCCCCCTTTTTTGTTTTGTTTTGTTTCTTAAAGACAACAAAAAAATGGAAATTGATAGGGAAGAGTGATACAGGGAGGAGGGGCAAACTGTCTGAATATGATCTTACTAATTAAGGCGGCAGGAAGCAGCGCTGAACAGGTGAGAGCTGAACGCCAAAAAAAAAGCCATGAAAAAGTTCAAATGTTCAAAGTAACCCAAGTACTTTTTACACTTGGTCTTGTGCATAACAGTAAATATATTAAACTAAATGGAGAATTAAACCAAATCATTAAAAAAACCCCACCCAAGTCTTGCCAAAAAATCCCAAAACAAATCTTGAAAAAAAAAACCAACCCAAATCTTGTAAAAAAACCCAAACCCCAAATGAAAAAAACCAACCCCACAACCAAAGCCAAACGCCCAAATTTGTGAAAATGGGTAATTCTTACAGCCTTCCTCAAAACAGGTTTTGAAAATTTTAGCGTGTATTTCTGTAGAACGCTCTTTGTGCTGGGTTGTTTGGCCTCGCTGAGCCAAGGGTCCTGAAGACGGGGAAGAGATTTTCCACAGCGGTTCAATACCAGCGGGGGTGGGATCAGGCCAGGTAAACCAGCAAGGACACAGCGGGAGCTGCTCCCGCCGCGGGCGCTGCTGGAAATGATTCCAGCTATTTTTCTGAAATTCTATTAAGATCCACTTCAATTACTCAGGTTTTGCATGCGAGGGGCAGAGACAGAGCTCTCCTTCCTAAAAACCAGGATGCCGGAGCTTCCCAAATGATACGCTCCGTCATGCATGATGCCAGGGAAACTTGTTATCCAAACGCCGCCCGCTCTCGCTGCTGACGGGGTTTGCAGCCTCTCGTTACGTTTTTAATTTCACAGAATTTACAACTACCTGCCGGGGATCCTGACAAATCAGCATCTATTCACAGCATAACAAATCAAGGGTATTATTTAAGTCCAGTAATCTCCCGTTAATTTGGTATTTCACATTACATTGATAAAATTGGTATGAAGGTGAAATTTCAGCAAAAAAAAAATGAATATATGTATAAAACTGTGTGCAATACTTTCTCTGGGCTTCTGATTTTAGTATCTCTTCTCCATTAAAAGTAAAAATGGCAACGTCACTCCAGGATTGGGGGCATTAATCTGTGCTCCAAAGCCAATTTTACAAAAATACAGAAATATCTGACATCCTTCTTCACTTCACTGTCTCCAGTTCTAATCTGAATCTGATGGTGAACATTGAACTAAGAGAAATAGCTACTTCGGTATCATGAACTTAACATCATTAATGTATAAAAATCCACCAAAACTTACTGCAGAAACCGAACTATGATCAACAGAGGAACTGAGGACATATTTTTAAGACCCGAAGGCTTCTTTAACCTACTATTAATTCCATGTTTTAATATCCTGAAAATGATGGTTTCCACCAATCTCTACAACTGTGAACGGATGAGGCCTATAAACATACCTAACAGGATCACAGAATCACATGGGGTTGGAAGGGACCTCTAGAGATCATCTAGTCCAACCCCCTGCCAAAGCAGGTCCACCAAGAGCAGGTTGCACAGGAACGTGTCCAGGTGGGTTTTGAATGTCTCCAGAGAAGGAGACTCCACAACCTCTCTGGGCAGCCTGACCCAGGGCTCTGCCACCTTCACAGAAAAGAAGCTCCTCCTCATGTTTAGGTGGAACTTCTTATGTTGCAAGTTTGTGCCCGTTACCTCTTGTCCTGTCACTGGGCACCACTGAAAAAAGACCAGCCCTGTCCTCCTGACACCCACCCTTTAAGCGTTGGTGTCTTCACCAAGTCCCTCAGCCTCTCCTCATGAGAGATGCTCCTGGCCCCTCATCGTCTTTGTAGTCCTCTGCTGTACCCTCTCCAGCAGTTCCCTGTCCTTCTGGAACTGGGGAGCCCAGAACTGGTCCCAGTGCTCCAGATGGGGCCTCCCCAGGGCGGAGCAGAAGGGCAGGATGATCTCCCTAAACTGCTGGTCACACTCTTCCTGATGCCCCCCAGGATGCCATTGGCCTTCTTGGCCACAAGGGCACATTGCTGGCTCATGGGCATCCTGTTGTCCACCAGGACTCCCAGGTCTTTCTCCTCAGAGCTGCTCTCCAGCAGGTCAGCCCCAACCTGTCCTGGTGCAGGGGGTTATTCCTTCCCAGGTGCAGCACCCTACACTTGCCTTTGTTGAATTTCATCAAATTCCTCTGACCAAAATATGTAATTTCTTACACAAGCAATAGGTTATACAGTAGCACTGAAAACATAAGGTGGTGTTTTAGCATGTGGCCCTATTTAAAAATTCTAACTTGAAAAAGCTTATTTTCAGTTCTTTTTAAGATTCTGAAGAATCCACCTCTACCTGATCTTCTTTGTTCCCTGCTAAATTCCTCAGTAACGCAGCAGCTGTATTTAAGGCTGCGCATGTGCAACCAGGAATGACACCACATCATGCTCTAAACCCAAACGTTACACCTAATTATTAAAACCTGTTAATGTCGTGACAAAAGCACGTTAACAATTAAGGTTGCTTCCTCTACCTTCGTCACATGATTCAAGGGAGGAAAACACACACTTTAAGAGGCAACAAGACATCTAGCTCTTACGCCTTCTCCTGGATGGAAGTATCTCAGTCAAAGCCATTTTTTATCCATCTACTTTTAACGAGCTATTACAAGCTAACACTTACGGAGGCTGAAACAACCCATTTCTTCCTGCATATAGGGGCCAACTGAATTATCAAAACCCAACATGCACCAAAAGAGCCCTCAAAACAGCACAAGGAGCTATGGATTTCCCAGCTCTCAGGGAGCCATGAGGCTACAAGTCACTTTGTTCACAAAATCCAAAGGGAAGCAGATGGTCACTCAGGTGGTGATGGACGAGGCGTATACCTACACCAGGGTCAAGGTCACAGCTGTAAATAGAACCAGCCCGGCAGTTCAATCAATCAGGCTGGTATTTTAATGGAGGTAGATCAAAGGAAGCCCCTGAGATGCATGGCACAGCCAGAAACCTCGTCACCCATAAGGCTATTTCACTCCTGAGCACAAGCCCTACGCTTGCCGGGGCGGGGGTTGAAGCTCCCCAGTGAAGCTGCAAGCCCGTAAGCTCTCCTGTCACTCATGAGCTGGCCAAATTCAGGGCTGAAAGGACACGTTTGTTATTGGCAGGTCCCTCTTGCCCAGGTGACCTCTCCTCTTAGCTACTACCTTGTCATTTTTGCCAGTTGATTCAGAAGGTGACGGTTCTGGCACAAGCTGTCAATTCCAAAACGTGCATCATCTCCAGCACACTGTACCCTAGTAATGACGAGGCTTCAGCTTCCAGGGCATCTTCCGGGCTTTGGGGGTCTACCCAGAGCCTGAAGATATGGGTGCAAATCGTTTCTTCTGTACTGAAGTTGTCTTGGGAATTGCAAACTAATGGTACTGATTCCCATCTCCAGCTGAAGCAACCAAGGTTTAGAGATCACTGAAAAAACCAAAGCTCTTTATAACCATAGCCTTCAGTCACACAGGACAAGTGTTTGGGGATTATTTAAAATACTGCAGGAGCGTGAAGCAGGAGTGGTCTTTTCCCTTCCTAATTCAACTTTAGACGATGCAACACCAGCAATGAGGAATGAGACTGACCTCGCCAACTACCGATGGCATTACTTCGTTTTCAATACTACAACATTAATTTACCTCTGTTTGTTCTGCTGTCTGCCTAGAGCCTAGCAAAGTCAGCTGCCCTAGCCTCAAGCAGGCTGATAAGGTAGACGTAGTCTCAAACTTAATGAATTTAATAAATGGATTGCAAAATTTACATCTGTTGTCACCATGTTAAAAAGTCTGTCTGCTAGAGATATGGGATATTTAAGAGGGATTTTTATTTTTTTTTAAGAAAGACTGGGTTGACATCCTAAAATGTATCCTATGTTGTATGGGAAGGATGTGAAATTCCCCCCTTCCTCTTTCCCTCTGCATCTCAATTAGCCTCCTATAGGAGCAATATACACGGTGAACAAACACCTACGGCCACATCTCAGCCGGCTGCATCCATCCCTCCACTCACGCCACCTTCTCTCCAAGCTCTCCCTGCCCTAATAAACCTCTGCCCCAAGGGCTGGTACAAGTCCCGCGGGGTAAGAGCCACCTCTCGCTCCTGCTTCCCCAAATGCCTGCCTTTTGCTGCCTGTCTTTCCCTTGCTGCCAGTTATTCCTGTTCCCCCAAATAATCATACATAGTCATTATAAAACATGAATAATATATACACAAAGAAGAACACAAACAAAACCATACATAAAAATGAAACAAAGCCCCCTGGACCAAGGCTATGTGAAGAAAAAAATCTGTTCTTTGGACTTCTTTTTTAATTCTCTGCCTTGTCATCATGCCTTACCAAGCAAGATCTAAAGTGCCACTTTAGCAATATTCAAGGCTACAGTACCGTGAAAGTATATAGCTAATAGTTGTGCTGGATTTATTATAAACACTATAAATACCTATGTTTTTACATTGGAAGAGATGAAACCGGGCAATTCTGCTGTGAAAGCTGACCACAACGATCACAACCCATTCTAAAAATGCAGGTTTTAGATCGTTTTTCTTCCAGCTACATTTTGATGGCTATGTTATTAGCATTACTGTGTTACTTCTGTATGGTCCAACTACCACTGAAATAAAACCATCTGAATCACAGGACAGGGTTAGAGCTGGCTGCCAACACAAGCAGGGCAAGGACGCTAATACATCTTTTTTTATCACCCTTTTCCAGTTTGCTGAAAACCCGAAGTTATTAGGTGCTACTGAAGATTTGTGTTTGGGCTCTTCCAGGTTCCTGGAAAGCTATTCTGACATTCAGACGCAGAAGGCGATGTTGAATAGCTTCGAACACAGAGTCATCTTATTTTTTATTATTCTTCCAATCCAATGGAGATGGATGACACAGTAAAAGGTGTTAATAGTCCTTGTGCTCCATTTTCGTGTCTGTGACTATCTGCAGAAAGCCTGCTTCTGGGGCAGCCAGCTCGTTAAAGTCAAGATGTACCAAATGCAAACAGATGTGCAGCTATTACGGACAGTGCCTAAGCCCCAGCACACATCACTGACTGACACAGACCTGCAGAAACAACCTTATCATGGACGTGGAATGTGTGCAATAGTTTTTTCTTTAAAACTCACGGAGCTATGTACAAGCATGAAGAATAGAAAACATATTTTTGGTAAGCCCTTTTATTCCCAGGCATCTTCAAAAGATACCTTTAACCACACAACATTCAGCACTCTTTACACTCAAGGCAGCTCGCGTTTCTAGGCATATTCCTTGACCAGTGGTAACCACAATCGCCTCTAAAAAAGGATTATTTCATCATGTCTTCAACACGGATGAGCACAAGAGAAATAACTATTATTAGGAAGTTTGATGTCAGTTCTTCCTAGTATATCCTATTACATGTGCATTCCCATGTTTAAATAAAACTTTTGAAAAGGAACATTTTAGTGCTCCTGTGACACAACTGGACACCTGAAGGTTCCCCCACAAACTTCTAATATGCGCCAGCCAGGATCTGCAGCCAAACGTCTGGGTAACTTCTACAGAAACAAAGCAGAATTTAAAGTCTTCCTTTGCATCCCAATTATCGCATTGCTTTCTACACTTCTGATGATAAAGATGAAGAAAACAAAACCACTAACTTATTAAACACGCCACCAATTTGGTGTCTGAGTTGATCTCCAACCTTAAAGAGTAGGTTTCACTTAGTTAATAAAGAGGTACCAATGATATGTTGTATTCACACACAGCAAACTCAAGATAATAGATAACTCAGAAAGCCAGTCCTCTGTTTCCAGGCTGAAAGAGAAGACTTGGAATCGGCCACAACTACCCTGCATATTAATAACAGTGGGTGAACAGTAAGAGAAAATAATACATTACAAAAATAAATAAAATAACTCTCCCCCTAACCAATAAGGATTTTCCTTTGGCCTAAGAGATTAGAAAAAAACACAGAACACAGAGTAGAGGGGAGGCATTTGCTTTGATGCCTTCTTTGTCACACCTTGTGTAACAGAAGCCCTACACTTTCACCCCAGGAAGATGTTCATCACCTACGTGGCCTCTGTGTCACATATAAAAGCCGTGTGGTGCCAATTCCAGGGGACCTATAACCAACAGAGCACTCATATCACTCCCACTCCTGTTTAAAAACTCTCCAAGGAGACATCTTTCTGCCCAACAGCCTCCACAGAAAATTTAGAAGTGAAGGTATGAAAACTGCCTCCCTTCTGCCCCTCATTTCCCATCATCACATGGAACCAACACGAGCTTCTCCTAAAACAAAACAGCCAGTTTGAAGATACGAGACAACCTGCCCTAACGGTTTCCTGCTAGCTTGTTCCAGTCAGAAAAAAAAAAAAGGGGAAGTAAGAATCACTACGTTTCCAATTTATCTAGTTTTTATTTCCCACATAAAACCTTATTGTAATTTACAACTTTCTCTGATGGGCTGGAAATCTGTTTAGTGCTCCTTATTCTTTTCTTGCAAAGGCATTTTTGTATTTGATGAAAAAGACGACAAAAAGATGGTGTTAACAGATGGACTGAAGAAGTACAGCCTGAGCTTTACATGCTCCCCTGTTATTATGCTATTTTTTCCACCCTTATTGTGATTTCCTGAGTTCTTTTTGTCTTTTCAATACCATTTTAAAAGGTGGGCCCAACAGTGATTCAGCACAGGTATAACATCCCCCCACATAACTCATTGCTCCAAGAACTGATGCTATGGGTCCTATCACACGCCTTCCTTCCTCCTCTTTGGGCTATTTTTCTCCCAACATCATGAAGCCCTCTCCTCCCTTCACTGCAGGTTCCCCTATAGGGTGAATTTCAAAAGGTACAATCAGCAGAATGACGCCCAACTCCCAAAACAGCCCTTGTACTGTTGTAAAAGTGTTTTAAATGATATCTACTACCCTGTTTTCTGTCGCCTCCAGCACGCAGTGCCACCTTCATGGCTTCATGGCCAAATACACCCCAACAATAACCATTTGCCACCTACCTTTGCATGTCTTCTGCAGCCTGCACTACAAAGACTCTATGGATAAAACCACACGGGGCTTGCAAGGTCTCCAATTGACTGCCACTCTTCCAAGCAACAAGGAATGACTTGAAATGAGAGCAGGGAACCCCAAACTCTCTGAGCTCTTGGTAAATTATCTCTGAAGACTTCAATTGTTCTCGCTAATTCCCTGGAACAACTGCCACAAGACATAAACCCTCTAAAAATCAGTGTATTAAGACAGGGACATTCTTGTTTCTCTTGCAGTGATATTCTGATATCTTCACAAGCTTTGAAACAGAGACACCAAGACTGTAAAAGGTAGAATTAACCGTAAATTGATATTAACACGATTTAAATAGGCAAAATAACCACTATCTTTTCAAGAGTCGTAAGTGGGCAGAACATCCCCACAGAATACTTCAAACTGCTGCAGGAGTCTCAGGGAAAAGACATCAACCTCCAAACAGCGCATCAAAAGAGAGTAGGAAGTGACTTAACAGAAAATAAAATTGGTGTCTTTACCATCACTTTCTAGAAATCTTCAGTTTTTGTCTACTGGCACCTCCTTGACTCATTTTGTGAGAACTAATAGGGTCCTTAAGCAGATGTTGCTGTTACTCCAGAATGGGTTTATACTGGTTAAACCATCACTACGCAGAAGGGTGATTTACTCTCTGGTATTTGTTCATCTATGGCAATTAAGGACTAATATAAAATTGCTTAATACATTTGCACAGATTTTTTTCGCTGTGCAGTCTGGGACCCTACTAACCCGAAGACCAGCAAGCACCAAAGCAGACACGTTAGCACCGTTCCTGCCTGGGCAGGTCTCACCTCCCAAACAACTCCAGAGCTGCCACTGCCGCATGTACGTTTCTTTTCCTGTCAACATTCCAAAAAGGCTTTTGGAATGGTTTACTAACCAGACCCAGTTATCTGGTTTTTAAGAGATTACAAAGCAGTCCTCGCTGGTTTTGCTTTCACTATTTCTTTGCTTTTAAAACTATTTTTTTTTTTCTCTACCTTGGCTCAATGTCCAGTCTTCCAAAAAAACAAAACCAGCAAAAATTATTAGTCCAAGAAGCATCCTACCATGAGGAGGAGGAAGAGTGTCTGGAAATCCAGACCTGGGTGGGACAGAATGGTAAACTGGGATTCTGGATACATCTTCATTCATTTTTGTACCTGACTTCATACTGTCACTCAGCCACGAAAACAAGCACTGAATGCAGACACAAATGCCCACCGCAATGTTTTTTTCCTGCTACTGAAAATAAGAGGGGATGAATGGGACCACTTCCAATTTCAAGTTTGTTGTAGTTTGCTTTCACAGCATTTCTGAAGGTGGTATTTTCATCAAGCAGAGAGCCTCAAAGATGCTCAGTACAAGAAGCACGATCAGAAACCCATCCAGCTGTCCCCTAATCTCAGCGCAGTACCTGCTAAAGGCTCCCTACCACCATGCCACCAGCCCAGCCTCTGTTCTGCCTAAAGAAGATTAATATTAAACATCAAAAAGAAGAAAAATTAGGAATAGTTAAAACTTCAGTTGAGCAACATATGGTTAATGGTATGAGTATTGCTGTATATTGCTGTTAATAAGCAATTTGCAATTTAAAAATATGTATTTTATATATATACATATATTGCAGCCCATATATCCCTCAAGATTGTTTCAAAAGACAATTTAAAAAAAAATCTGGTTTAGTACTTAATGAAAGGAGATGGACATTTAGAGGAAGCATCTATCTGAAGTAATTTTAGTCTATGTCGTCCTCCAAATCTGAGTTCTGCAAAGGCTTTCAGACACATAGCAAAAGGTACGTTCTTCAAGGAGTGCCACTTACTCCACATGTCTCATTCTGTGTTTGCATGGGATTAGCCTTTGGCTCCATGTCTTGCCTTTTTTGGTTCTGCTTCAGTTGGTTTAAAGAAGGTTTTGTCTGTGCAGCTCCAACAGTTTTGCTTGTCCACTGGTCAACCAGCTTGTGAAGATCGTCTGTGAACGTTCCCTTCTTGTTGTTACTGTTGTTGGCCTGAACCTGCAGGGTTGATTGCGGGAGGGGCTCAGGACACGTTACGAGACTGTTTGTGGAGGATCCTGGAAAATCACACACAAAGAAAGTTGACGATGGCATCTCTGTGTCACCACTTTGCTGCTCAAACAGTTTCTCATCTACTGCAATTCAAACAGTGGCTTTTTTGACTTTTAACCCACACACCCCCCCCACCTTTCTACAGAACACCTTTGCTTAAAGAAATGGTCCAAGTGCAATGTGTTCATATTTTCTATCACATTATGTTACCTCAGCCACTAGCTGTTGTGCCCACAACTTCTCTCTAGGCGAAATTAATGACTTGGACAGAAGAAAGGAAGGCAGTCCCAGGAGCACTGACATCCTAAAGCTTACAAAGTCTCTTCAGAGGAGACTACCACGAGAGAGTGGGAGGCAGGATGTATTACTTGCTAAAACTACATGCATTTAAAAAAATGAATTTACTATTTATTTTACTTGCATAAGTTTACTGTCCTCCTGGAAAATCATAAGTATTACACAGGTTACAAGTAGAGCTGGCCTCAAAGGCTCCAGGAACCTACAATCTCTCTCCGTGATGTTAGGACAGTTTACACAGCCATCTACATATTTTTTTGGGAAAAAGCCCCATCAGGACCATGAATGTACAGAAGAAAGAGGAGAGAGGAGGACATAGTGGGTGTGTGAGTTTTTGAGACAAAGATAGGGGTACAGAACTTTTGGTATAGACAAAAGCAGACAGAAGGAGTATTGAAAGAGATTTACTTTTACGTGTTCACTCATTTCTAGAAGAACTAGGGGAAAAAAAAGACCTGTCCTTTTTATGTGTTGGTAACTAAAAGTCTGACAGCAAGATCAGCAGCGAACAGCAACTGAAGGTGCCTGAATTTGACCTAAGCAGAAAATAAAAATTAACTTTTGAGCTAACGTATTTGATATAGCTAAAGATTTGAATTAAAGACCATCTCTCCAAGCAAAAAGTTCATAGAACTGTTCTAAAATTATTATATAAGCAAACATGAACATTCAGTCTTCTTTTTTCTGTTAATCAGTTACCAGCCAATGAAACAGAGTAAACTATTTATTCCTATGGTTATATAAAATACGTTAATAACCTTTAAATGATCATGCATTCAACCTGCAACATAACTAAGTGAATACTGCTCATTTCCTTTTCCTTTGCTTGGGGGAAAGGGACCAGTGAGAAAAATAAGTATTTTGACAGGAAAGCTCTTCAATTAGTGTTTAATATTTCATGCAGCCCAACAGGAGCGAGATCGTTTTAAGCTATAAATTCCTCCAGCAGAGAACTGCAGTCATATAAAGGTGTGTATTTCAGAAAGACAAACACTGAATCCAGTTTTCTCGCCGCATGCGTGCACAGTCTCACACACAAAGAATACCACAACTCTCTTGCAGCATGCGTGGTTCCCAAGACATCACAGCACATGCATTATTATGAAAGTATCACAATTAATACAGTCTAATTTCATATCAGTATAAGTGCATCAGCTCTATTCATTAAACAACTAGCTTTTAGTAAAAAATAATAATAAAAAAAGCAAAAAACATCCCATGCCATGAAGGAAATACTGAGAAACAAAAATGGGATAGTTACTACTACTGTGATCTTTGCCTAGACATAGTCGTTTCAAGGTGGACCCTACAAGGTAAAACAATACAAGACATACAGAATTAGGTAAGACTAAACACAACAAATCTGACGGACAAGCTTCTGTACTTTTAAGCAATCAAAAAGTAGTTATTATGCAAGAAAGGACAGACAAAGTCAGCAGTTCAGGTGAGTAAAGGAAGTCTAAATAACTGGACAGCTCAAACCTTTCTTAATGTGCAGCCATTCAGAAGCTTTGGAAAGTACAATCGCATGCCAAAAGCAAGGTCTCGTGACTTAAAGATGCATTTGGTTGGGTTTTTTTGGGTTTTGGGTTTTTTTCCCTTTTTTTTTTTTTTTTTTTTTCTGAATTGCCTTGGCTTCCTAATAGGAGGTTTTGATTTCTACTCTATTTATGCAGGAAATGATGTCAATTCAGTTTGTGATAGGAGGCCAAAAATGCTTTCAGGAACAAGTCAAGCTAGTCTGGCTGCAGAGACAAGCTGTAAAACAACCCTAAAAGTCCTGTTTTACAAGTCCAAAAAGATACATTGTTCTGCAGGTCTGAGGCCAATTGTTTCCAAATACTTTATTAGTAGGATTTGTGTCTAAATGTGAGAGTCTGAACTTCAATTGAAAGTAACTGTGAATGAGTTTCCCTTATGCCTTGTCCAAGTGCAGAAAAATAAGGCAGCAGAGTAGCTGAGTTTTCATTTAACCAAACTATGTGGTTTTTTCATTATTATCTCATTACATCCTTCATCATGATTTCACATATTCTGTTGGACAGATAGAGTGCCAGAAGCGTACCGAGAACCCTATTTGACTGTCAGATCTTGCCAGACATACACACCATTTCTATTTGAGTGCCAAATTTCCTGAAAGGTATTTTGGACTTGGTAAGAAGAGTACCATTATGGGATGGGAGGAGATGAATAATCTGACATGGGGCATGGCAAGTTTATTGTGAAGAAGCACTTGAAAACATAAGCAAAATCAGAGTGTAGGGCAAAAAGCAAGATACAGGATGGATGTGCTTTTCCTCTACAGCAAACTAGTGTCGATATTTTATGTTACTGTGCCAGAAACGCAGCTTTAAACTCAGAGATTCCCCGTCCGGGTCTGAATGAGTCTTCAAAGGAGAAAGGAGAGATGTCACTCAGAGACTGAGGAAGAGAAAGTGAAGAAAAGAGGGAGAAGAAATGTTTGTGTTTTGATATGGGTGGCATGAGGAGGAAGAGGAGGATTGCTCAGAAAGATTTTCTTATATTTTCATGTAGTTTAATGAGCTTTCTATTCCAGGAAAATCCAAAGGACATGACTACAGTACAGTCTTATGCAAGCATGACTGAGTTTAGTTTCTCATCTCAAATCCTAGATAACAAAATACAGGTCACATTCACAACTCAACAATCTGTGTTGTATTTTTAATATTTTCCCTCAGACATACCTTACCTTGCCTATCTCAAAGTTAGCTAGCAACTCCCAATACGGAAACATCAGTGACAGTAATACTAGCATGCTATTTTCTTAACTATGCTGCATGTAGCAATAGGTAATATTTGGCACAATAGGTATGCAAATGAAAAGCAATTGCCTGTGAAAAATAAAAGCAGGCAGCTGACTACAGTACGTGCTCAAATGCATGTCAAAAAGTTTAATCACCAACCCCTCGGCTTCCTGAAAACCCAGTCACAAGTTTCTCTGCACCTCGGGTGCCAAATCAAACCTGGGGCCCCCGTACATGTGGGGAAGTGACAGAGAACAGAGATACTGGACAGATTCACAAAACACCCATGGGAGCAGAGCCAACGTTCAGGAAAATACTACAGGAGAGTCAATCACCAAAAAGAGACCTGTTTCTTCCAAACTCTGTCACTCAGCACGTTGCTTGGGAGATAAGAAACATTATCAAAGCGGTGATATTGCCTGAAGCAGGGACTGACAATCGTTGGCTACAATTGGTTTTAAATTCAAATTCAATTAAAAATTCAGTTGGTAAACCTAATTCACCAGATTAATTGTATTACTTCTAAAATCAAGGTGTTTAATAGCTGTAAAGTTAAGGAGATGAATCATAATTAAATCTTACATTTAATCTAAGCCTGCAAAGGTTCAGCAGTGTTTTACCTCCAATTCTAGATTTCTTATCTGAGAAATTAAGTAGCTATTATATCATGCAGGACAGAAAAAATCCACTGTCCCGTATTTGCACTCTAACAGCTGCCAAAAAGCTTGAAAGCTAAAATAAAATTGAAATGGCAATAAATTATTTGACCATTTCCATAATCACATATGCACATACAATAAATTAATTACTACAGACCTGACAAAAATTGCTTTACACAAGATTACAAGCCTAAGCCAAATGGAGCTTTGAAAATTCCACTCAAAATCAGCACAAACTCTTCCCTAAGATGTCCTGGCAATTTAACCCAGGCTAAAATTATGCTGAAGCCCATCAAAAATACTTTAGTCCCTGAAAAGTGCAAAGCAAAATTGACTGTTGGACATGGGGAACGGATCAAAAAGCTGTTCTGGGACAACACTGTGAAAGTGTTCAAGTTCGTAACCAGGGAAAGGTATTTGGTAGAACTACCTTTAATGCATCTAAACATTTGTTTTTAAAAGTGTGCTGCTAATTTGTGCGCTAATAGAACAGGCCTCGCACTGGAGTATCCAAGCTCCCCAAAGGGCTGTTTTTCCTCAATCAAATGTAGAAATTCAGAGCATTTCTGAAAATCACAGAATCATCATGGAATGGTTTGGGTTGGAAGGGACCTTAAAGCCCATCCAGTTCCAACCCCCCTGCCCTGGGCAGGGACACCTCCCACCAGACCAGGTTGCTCCAAGCCCCCTCCAACCTGGCCTTGAACCCCTCCAGGGATGTGGCAGCCACAGCTTCTCTGGGCAACCTGGGCCAGGCTCTCACCACCCTCACAGCAAAGAATTTCTTCCCCGAGATCTCATCTCAATCACCCCTCTTTCAGTTTAAAACCCTTCCCCCTCATCCTATGGCTCCCCTCCCTGATCAAGAGTCCCTCCGCAGCTTTTCTGGAGCCCCTTGAGGGACTGGAAGGGGCTCTAAGGTCTCCTTGGACCCCCCAACTCTCTCAGCCTGTCCTCACAGCAGAGGGGCTCCAGCACTCTGAAGGCTGCAAATCCAGCACAACTTTTCCCAACAGCTCTCAAACAACAACAAAAAAATATCCCAGGGACACCTTGACCTGGAGAACAGCACCAGGACCCCGACCTGCCCATGCTGGATTGCCCCATCCCAGCCTGGCACTCGCTCTCCTTTCTCAAGCACGCAGCAAAGGTGCCAAACATGGTTAGCACCTAGTCCAAATGCTTGGCTTTGCCTCCATGCTGGGTCAATGGACGTGCCTTCTAGAGGGGAAGGAGCATGAGCCAGATGGCATTCCCATCATCATCATCATCTAGCACTATTTTTCCATGGTCACGGCTGCTCTAGATACTGGCTTGATGGAAGCCGTCCTTCCAGAAGCAGTCCCAGCCCCAGTTGCCCCTGGGGAACCATAGGGCTGCAGGCAGCCCCATCTTCATCCCATCACACACACGCTACCAACCTGTTTGATTCGCTGCAAAAATAAGCTAAAATAAGCTCATAACCCATCAAAACCTACCAGTCCTTCAGCTGGGGAAAAATGCCTAGCAACTCAAGTGATGGAGGGTATTGGTAACTATGCTAAGCTCTCCGAGCAGCGGTGACTTCAGATGGATGTGTCAGGGTTAAGTGCCTGAAACTCAGTCCATCTCCCGGTATGACTCAGAAACGGGGGAGTGCAAACCTCCTCCCCGAATGCTGCGCCCAGAAGAATCCAAGAAGAGAGCATATGGGCTGAGAACAGAAAGCAATTAGTCGTGCCAAGTTATTTAAGCATCAGGAAACTTCATGATTTGAAGGATTTACATATTCCCTCGGTTTCATTCACAATATCCATGCACCCAAACATTTTTAATATGCTGGTTTTTAATTGCCATATCCCAGTCTTTTTTGCATCCTACTAAATAGTAATTCTGTGAAAGATTAATGAAACGACTTCTGGGAATTACATGTGCAAAAGAAGAAACTACTATGTCCCTTATAATACCAAATGGGAAAATTTGTGAACCAAGAATTCCCCTCAGGGTCTCAGAAAAAAAATCTCTCTGAATGCAAAATTGTCTCATGACTTCAATAGTAATTAAAAACTTGCATGATAATAAATGCGGAATGCTGAGCAAGAAACGTCAGTTTTCAACAACCTGGGTGCTTGAACTTTTAGGGACTTCCAAAAAAAATCAAGATTATTTTTAAAAATATTGTTTATTCATAAAATTAGGAGTGTATTTGAGTGGTCTTGTGCCTTTGATCTGTACCACTTGGATAATGATGAGCAATGTAGAACTCCAATGGGAGATCTGATATTAATGCAAATGAACATTTCGTTAACCAAACATTTTCTCAAAAACATTATTAGCCTTTCTAATGTTATATGTAAGTGGCCTATAGTACCTGTTCAGCACAACATATCTTTATTGTACAAGCAAAATCTGTTTGCCTAAAGAGCAGTGTGTATGATTGGGTAAAAAGGTCTTAATTTTTTAATTAAATAGCTTGATATCATTTGGTTGAATTGCCAATTACTTTAGAAGTCATACAAATAGAGTACAAATAGCAGGTGCACAATTATTTGAAACAAAACATACTGGATCCTAGCAATCCGTTTCAAAGTATCATCTAAAAATCTGATATTGCTTTTTACTTATTTATGATTTGATGAACTGCTAATTGACTTCATCTCTGAGGTCACATAAGGTCATAAGAAAATAAACTGAGTAAAGTGCTTCAGCCAGATCAGTTTACACAAAAAAAGTTGATGGTACTCTCCCTCAGAGTAACCAGATCTTCTTGCTGCTTCTGAGTATATACAAAATTGCTCACTTAAAGTAATTAAAGTGAATGCACAGGGAAAAGCCCACCTAGAAAACAGATTTTGAAAGAACTAGCTGGAGCACTATTGTCTCAGCATTTCCACATGCAAAGAGCGGGGAAAAAAAATTAAACAAAATAGAGTGGATATAAACAGTACTGTATATTGTGTTAATACAGCCCTTGTATGGAAGTTATACCCTCCAGTGACCTTCTAGTATTGTATCAGCTTGCTACATGCATGTCTTCATAGTCCAAACATGTGTGAAAGAGACCATTCGTCTACAGAAGGATGGATTTCTTTTTGTTGTCGCTGGAACCGGGACAGCAGACATGTATATTTGCCACATTGCAAATAAAATTACTTCAACATAAATCACATAAAGTACAAAAGCTTTGATAAGTCCAGGGTAAAATTTACCATAAGGCTATATAATAAATGATGAGATCTTCCACACATGCTTTTGGTGCCCAGGCACGAGCCAAAAGCAGTGCAAAAAAAGCTTTCATATGAAAAATTAATATAAATAAGGTGTGTTGTTCATGATGATTACTTAAAACAAAGATAAAAAAAAGAAAAGATGGTTCAGAAAAAGGGGCATCCTGCCAAACATATTAGAGATATAAAATATGGAATTGGAAAAAGGGGGTAAAAGAAAGATGGACTGTGATAAAATACAAAAGAACAAATACAAACAGATGGACAAAGACACAGGTCCACTGAGGAATCTGGTACGAGGTTTGCTACTAGATTTATAGGTCACTCTCTCAGACGTTTGGTGGAAAACCGTCCAGCCTGCAAATGAATATAAAGGGAAGAAAACAAAGACACTTATAAAGTACAAGTAGCTGTGATCAGATGTCCTATACCATCAGTCAAATCAGCTTTGTTAGTTAAACATCCACATCTCCATTTTAACTTTGCCAAAGAGGAGTAAGTTAATTGACCATACACAAAGGATGCAATAACAGCAGAAGAGAACAGATAGATATTTTGTAGATTAGTTTGGCAGGATGTACAATGAGAGGAAGGTATTTTAATCATCATTATAACTTCCAATATGCATGGCAACAAGATCAGTCAAAGCCTAGAGGTGTGCAATACACAGCAGTACCAGAGGTGGGGACTGGGGAACATAGCCAATCCACGGTCATTTAGCTGGGACTCCAAAATCATGCACAAAGTTCATCCCTTAGATAAAGGAAACAAAACTTGGTTCTCTGGTTTTGGTTTGGATTCTTTGTTGGTTTTTTTTTTTTTTTTTTACTTTTCTTTTCTTTTTCCTCCCCCCCCCCGTCACACTCAAGATGGTTTGGCAGTTTAGAATGAGGAACTCTAGGTCTACCAGTATCAAGGGGCTAAAAACCAGCCCAAAACAAAAGGAAACAATCTCCTATCCTTCTATACCTTTTTTGTTTTCCTTTCTTTTTCCTCAGAAATCTGTACGGCAGACTCCAGACAAGGTGTCAGTATAAAGCCACTGCTGGCAAAAATAAAAGGTATTTCTTTCCTAAAAATTAGCATGTCTTCTTGAGTGTTTACTCTTAACACTTGCTAAGGTACTTTACTTTTGTTCTTCTGATAATACTGCAATGATCTTTTTAAAAGGTAAGCCAGCAGTCTGGATTGCCCAAGGTTCCTGTTCCTATATCACTAGAAGTGAAATCCACTCCTAAAAAAGTTCAAGCCTAAGGGAAGCATGTGCTGGAAGACATGCCGAACAGCCAGTACGAAAAAAATCACCTTGGCCAGAGCTTGCGTTGGCTTCTCCTCCTTCAGGGCCTAAGCCGGAGCAGATGTCAGAAGACAAGGAGGCTTTGACGGAGCACGGCTGCTGCGTCTGAACAGCCTTCCCGAAGGTGGCCAGGGCAGGGGAGGTTACTGCTGCTGCTGCTTCGGGAGATCCAGGCTGAACTTTAGATGTTTCTTTGAGGGGTGAGTCTTTAGAGTCTGAAAGATTACCTGAAAGAGCAAACAAGCAAAACACATGCAATGGCAAATCCAGTTTCTTCAAGAAGCTTAGGGAGAAGGTTTGATTTTTACTCTTTTCTGCATTTTCAGAAAGACTGGAGCCAGGACGTCGCAAGGAGCACTGCTGAGATTAAGTGAGAGCTGCAGAAGGGCCTAAGCAGGAGGATGAACGCACGGGTCGACTGAGCAGAACATGCAGATTTGCTCCCAAACATGAAAGTGAAAGTAAGCAAATGGAGAGAAATAAAAAGTTACTGCAAAGACATAGGGAACTTATTATTTATAGCTATCTGTATATAGATACGTATGTGTCTATATATAAATATCTGTGTCTATATTTCTATCTACATGCAGGTAAAGAGGCTTTACCACAAGAATACATTTGTAATCATTTGTTACATGGATTTATCAGCAAAAGCATCTAACAGTGGAAATGACAATTACATCAGTAACCGCACTAGAAACTGCCTGTCCTTTATCCCCAAGGAAGGACCTAGGAAGGTCAAAAAATGAGTAACCTACATAGTTAAGGATGAGAAGACTCAGGCACGAATACAGATTCTCAAAGATAATGTGAACTGTACACAGTGTCTCAAAAACTGGAAAATAATGCAGAAGAAATGCATGAAGGAAGGCATGCACCCAAGGAGCAGTCTGATTGAGCAGATTTCTGTTCTCTAGCTGAAGGTGACAGGGAAAAAAAAAGGGGGGGGGGCATTTTATGCAGAAATAAGCTTAAATTCCTTGGATGAGGGTAACACACTGATATGACAGCCAAGATCCACGGGTGGAGACAGATGTGGGTTTTGTGAATAGACAGAGCGAGAAATGGCTAGAGAGAACCCAAGAATAAACTGGAAAATGAATGGACCGGGGATAACAGACATTCAGAGCATCTCATCACAAGGAAAGGAAGTAAAACCTCTGCACATCAGCCAAGCAGCAAATACAGAGGTAAAAAGCACTGAGCATTGCTTCAGCTCCCAAAGGCAAGATGAGATTACAGAACATCTTGCCTCTGAATATCTTTGCTTTTCCTATCTCAGTTGAAATCCTTAATTAAAAGCAAAATCCTCTCGAACATTCTATCTATAATTAAGATTGATGCAATAAAATTTGAAGTGGACCTATGATGCAGTGACCTTGAAAACAGGAGCTACTAGATTCGAAACACAGGGTTAATGCTGGAAGTGCTGCTGCTCCTCTAAACAACAGCATAAACTATACGTTGAAGAAAAATTATTAATACTCTTTTCTATATTTTGCTGAAGAAATAGGTACTGGGGTATATCAACATTTCCCAGTTGAATTATATCTTTATACTTTCCAAAGAGATAATGACTAAGGACTGTACGACTGTATGAAAAATCTCAAACTACTTCAGATGGTCAAAGCATCCATCACAGTTTTATAACTGTTTTTACCTCCCATCCTTTGGGGGAGCAAATGCAACCCAATCTTATTTATATAGTACCTTGTAGGAAAAAATAAACAACAGCAAAAAGATACAGCACATAATCAATAGAGGATAACAGCACCAAAGAAGTGAATACAAACATCAATAAATTGCATTTGGAGGAAGGATGAGAAAATGTAACCAGGCTGTGTCCCAAATGGAAGTGGAATATCGTTTCTCTGCCAAGCATTGTAACCAATGCAGAGAAGGGATGTATGGTTCAGCACTGGGCAGCTGTAATAAGCCTGTCCCAAAGGAAACCCCACTTCAAAACCAGTTCACAGTACGCAAACTTGAGTTACAGTATTGAAAACAATAAAAATTGAGTGCCTCTCCTGCAGTCCATGCAATTACACATCAGAACCACAACTGACACAAACCACAGGCGTGTGGAAAGCAGCCAAGTGTACCTACTTGCGCCTGACGTTCCACTTCTGAGCTGCTGGACCAAAGGGTTTAATAGTTTTCCACCTTTCAATTTATTTTTGCTGGTTCTTCGGCGACGGCCACTTGGTGGGGCTGAGTGAAGGAACCCCAGGTTGGGAGGAAGGGGCTTCCCTAACCGAATATACAGTGCCTCTATCTCATTCTTCTGCTGAGTCTGAAGTTCAGCAATTTCTTTCATATGCCTAAACATAAAAAATAAAGAACTCTGCTAGCAATATATCTGATAAAGCACAACATCTTGATGGTATAATTAGTTATAAAAAAAGAAACAAAACAGTCTGTGGTTATAAAACAATCAACTGCTCATCCAGAAGCATGTGAAGTTATAACAATCTACCCGGCAAATGTGGTGACTGACTTCTCAAATATTCACTTATAATATTAAACAGAATTCAACATCTTCAGTAAAAGCAACTGATTTTGACATGAGATCTGACAGGAACTCCAATCCATTCCAGAATTTCTCTCTTCAAAATTTATTTTCAAAAGAGTTAAGTCCCAAGGCACGTACATCAGTTTGAAGGAGTTCAACACGAAGAAAAGCAAAACTGCTTCCCATGAGAACACCATTAGCACATGAATCGTTACCTTATTTATAATGCAGATTTCATGATGCCATAAAGTCAGTTTAAAGTATTACTGATATAAGAAGATGCATCATCTGTATTCAGTAAAACCATTATACCTTAAGATAAAATTTAACATTTGGTTAAACTAGCATCTAATACTATTTTTTACCGATCACCTGCCAGGAAAGAAAGAAAATATTCAAATTTAACGAAGCTAGCTCTCAGGATTGGCAGCACGATGGACTCCTGTCAGGCCCACCCAGCCAAGACTGGACCCATGACTTTATGAGTGACCCAATGGGAGGCAGAGCCAGGGTCTTACCTGCCTAACGGATACCCAGTTATCTACCATAAAAGTGAGTCTGGGAATAGCAATGGGTCTGTAGAGCTGATAGTCTCAATCATCCCTGCAGAGAAGGGCACCAAAAAAACACTGTGGCAGCTGTCTGCGCAGGCATCCAGATTACTTTTTATGCTGCCTTCAGTGCATCCACACGGGAAATCCTACCACATACACCACAAGTGCTCTTGTTTGCTACCATATCAACATAAGCTTTTCCATGAGGGAACTGGACATCGCAGTAGAAATGTCTTGGGGTTTAAAAAAAGTTATTATTGAATTATTCTTCTAAATGGAACTGACAAATAAAGTGATGTATAAAAGGATGCAGTATGACATTTGGGGGAAGGTCCTAGTGATGCTTAATTTGCCCAGAACCAGGTTACTCATTATAGATATGAAAACCACACATTGGCTCATCCTATGCAGAGACGCTGCCTTGGTATCTTAACGCAAGCTTCCCTAGCGTTGTTTGCAAACCTGACATACTTTTCTCTCAGGTTCTGCAATTCTTTCTTCATATCTGCATCTTCAAATTCCGAGTCATTGTCGCTGCTCATGTACGATGACTGCGAGTGGAAAGACGTTATGTTGATGGTGGGAATTTTTGTTCCTTGCCCATTAGGTGAGTCGAGGCCTGGTGAGCTCACTTTGCCAGATCTTTGCAGAAAAGCAGCTGCTTTTTTAATTAAGTCAGTGGCTGCGCTACTGCTCGGGGGGGAGAGCTGGGCAGCAGCCACCGGCTGCCGATGGAAAGGCTCATCGGCAGAATCGCTCGAACCCTGGTCACAGAGGACGTCAACAGAAGAGGCTGTCTGCACCCGTCGCACCGCCGTCTTCAGGTCAGGGCTGGAAGGGAGCTCATCCAAATAGACGTCTGGGGGTGCTGAGAACCTTAAGCAGTGCGGCGCTGTTAAAGTTAATTCATCTTGTGTGCTGATTACTGAAAACCTGCCAATAGTTTTGGCTGGTGTACCGCTATCATGAGTTCCAGCCTGTTTTCCATAGGAACCAGAGTCTAGAGAGTCATCCCTTTGAAGGTTATTTATCACCCCATCTGCTGTAGATATCTGCATTATATTATCTGTGTGTGCAGACGAAGTCATAGTCTTTGCCTTCTCGCTCCTTTTAGAAGTTTCCATCTGTTTAGTTATGCCTGATGATGTAGGTGCAACCTGGAGAAAATAATGGAGATTAACTTTGGAAGTAGCTGTAACAGTCCAGTATAAAACTGCCCCTAGTTTCTGGTTACCTGAAGGAGGCCTTTTGCTGCAGCAGCAGGAGCTGAAGTGATGCTTGCAGCTGAACCTGTTTTACAAGTTGGAAAAAAAAAATAAATATTCATTTCTGGAATGCTTTAGCATAATAAAAGCCAACGTGTTTATTGCAATAAACTGAAGTGTGATAAGTTTAGCACTAAAGAATAATTTAAATATCCAATCTTTGTAATGCAGGATCTATAATGCAGGAGGCAGTATCGATGACAGTATAAAGGATCTGCAGGTAGGCACTCTCTTCAATCTATTGATTTAAGGAATAATAGCAGCAGTGTGGAATTTCATTAGTCAGTTGAAAATTTTGAAGGAGAAAACCAAAAAGAATGAAATCTGCATGGTGTATTGGGCCTGCATTACTAGGGTGTTCTTGATGGCTCAAAAAAGTAACTGCCTCAGCTATCCATGCATACAAAAAGCTGCAGTTAGCCATAGGTGGACTGGTATTTCGCACCATTCATTTCACAGACACTGACACCAACAACTAAAAGTGCCTGAAATTAAGTTCTATGCACATTGCTGAAAGTGGAAATTATAAGCTCAAAAGATGGCCACTCGGACCACAGAAGCATGCAAGAAGCAAAACACTAGTGGCAGTAATCAAGACATGATTATTTGACAACCTGGACACTGGTTTTGAAGTTAAACCAATAACCGCAAGCTTTTCAGAAAACTGCTTTCTTACGGCACATTGCACAGAGTGAACATAGGGCATAAATCTGTCACTTCATAGTTCTGAAATGGGGAAGTATATCACTGCTCGGTGGTATCTAAGACACATTAATTTTATTACACAATGCTACATTCCCCTTGCACCCTCTCCTCTTTGTCTGTGGTGAGATACATGAATGCAGGCTGCCCACAGCTTTCCCCTCTCCCAGACCTAAAAGCAGTGGAAGATCCATGTCTGCAAGCACAAGAATAGTCTACACTGTTGCACAAACCTGGTAGCCAGCTTTGCCATGACAATCTCAAAAAAAAATAAAAAAAAATATTATAAGTCCTCTCCAACCCCACCCACTACAGTAGGAGCAGTTTTGGATTCCTCAGCCCTTAAAACTTCCCATGACTTGCAAGACAGGTAAATGGAGCGTGATAAATACCCCGTTTCTTACTGTGGGTCCTACTATGTCATGGAAAGTGCTGCTGTATCTACAAGTACCTAAAGAGAAGTACTCTTCACTAGTTCTCCATGGGACTTGCTTGAAAATCTTACAGGATTCCCCTCTGAGAGGCTACCCTCCATCATATTATTTTTGTCAACACACTTTATGAAACCTGTGAAATCCGAGGGACTTTGTTTGGACTTTTTAAGGGCACTGGGAATGTAACCTTCCATGTGAACACCCCATACCTACACCACAGGCACCTATTACATATTTATGGTTTCAAATAAATCTGCCTCTGATGCAGTTTCTTTCTAGGAACCTTGACAGAAATGAGATATTTAATATTAGTTATATTACAAATAGGATCAGAAATGCCTGTGCTGGGCAGTGCCCTGCAGTTAACCCGAAGGGTGAGCAGCAAGGGGACACCGGAGCAGAGGACCACGCACAAGGACAGCTAGCTGCATCACTGCCGTTCATCACCAAAAGGAGCATTACCTTTTCTGCCCGCTGACCCACCTCTTGCTTCCGAGGAATGAGCCCCGATGGTGGTGACCTCCGACTTTTCAAACGTTCAATAGAAAGAAAAAAGAAAAAGAATTTCAGTCTTATGCACAGAGCAGAAAGGCAATGCATCCTCCTTCCCTCTCTGCCCTCACACTATTGTGGAATACTAAGCTATTTTATACTGCCTGTGGTCTTCTTGCTTTTCTTTCAACTCCTCCATTATTTTTCCCTCCTTTGGAATTAAAAAAGCAGTGGCAATGGTACAGAGGAAACTGCAGCCTAAGTTACTAAAAACAGGCTGAAAAACATTTACATACTGTAATTTCTATAGTGTTTTATTTATTATATTTACATTTATTTTATTTATTATATTTATAGTACATTTTATATTATATATGTATACTAAAACATTATCTATATATCAGTTTGGGGTTTTGTTCCGGTTTGTTTTTCCAGCCAGACTGTACGTTCTGCGTGTCTGTCTGCAGAAATTCTACATCTCTCTCTTCTTACTCGCAAAGATTTTAATAGGACAAATTCAAATTACTCGTGAGACACAACACCTTTCATGGAGAGAGAATTTTCTCTGCTGCAGGAAGTAATCTATCATTTTAAACAATATGCTCTAAAGAGTTACTCAAGTGCAGCCGTCTTTCCTGTAATATCTTTCAAGCAGTTGATAGAGTTCATCCAGCTGACACTACACGGAACAGCCTCATCCTTGCCAGCATGATGTAATTAACTCCAGAAATGCTACATTTCAAGTCAGATAGATGCTGATCTTCTAGCAGAAAGTGCTGCAAATCTGTTGAATTTCGTAAACGTGATTTGATCTGAAAGAAGGCAGCACAGGTGCAGAACTGAGATGCAAATCATGACCCAGGCCACCTGCTCCAGCTTTCCCTAGATGCTTCCCACTGAAGTCTTGCTCTGCCAAGTTCAGGGGAAGACAAAAGAAATCATTACTGGAAGCAGAGCAGGCTTGTACCTACGGAGTGACTTCCTTTGGCTGCTGCACTTGAACAAAGCAAAGGCTCCCCAAGTGCTTATTTTATTCATACTGACTTGGAAGGCAGGCATTATAATCACTGCCATCAATTTAGATATATTAAAAAAAAAATTCCTATTGAAGTATGATCGTCTTCATCAGAACTTGAATGACTTGTTTTATACCCTTGTGTTTTACACTCAAACTACAAAAAAAAAAAAAAATAAATCACATTTCTGCCTGCTTTGGAAACAAGACTCAAGGAGGAGGAGAATGAGTTAAGATATTATACCATTTTTAAACCCAAAGGAAAAAAAATTGGCTTACACTAATTTGTGTAAAGTAAGTCAGAATGAATCTGACAAAGTGAAAATCTAAGAGAACAAGTAAAAGTTTAAGCGAACTTTCACACTGGCAAGCAGTCAACGGCCAAAAGGTAATACACCCAAGAGGAGAAACTTAAAATGCTTGGAGAAGTGAGAAGATCTGTGCGTGTCCTCCCGCAGGCTCTGAGATCCGCTCGGGCGCTGTCGCCAGCGGCGGGCTCGGGGGTGCAAAGGGCAGGGCAGGACTCACCTGCGCTGGGGGAGGGCACGTCTCGGAGGGAAGGGGCAGCACGGAGCGGGGCTCGGCAGCAGCTTTCACCTCCTGGCCGGCATCCGCAGCGCTACGGCCAGGCTCTCTCGCGTCCAGCGCCAGCATGGGAGCTTGGTCTTCGGGAAAAGGCGGCAAGTTAAATTCACTGTCGCCCTGTTCTAAGGGGACGGAGGTGTCCGGAGTCCCTGCTGACGCAGAAGAAGTCGGAACGTACTCCTGGTACAGCAAATTGCGCAATTTCTCATCAAGGCTTTTGATCGTGTTGTCGACGAAGTCCACCCGGGGCGGCCCCTCTCCATCGGACTCGGCGGTGCTGGGCTGCAGCAGGCCCATGCCCAGGCCGGGGCAGGCCGATGGCTGCCCCTGGGACAGCAGGGCCTGGGGCTGGGCAACCCCCGCCTGTGTGGGGCTCTGGAGCTGAGAGCCCGCCAGAGCCAGCGGGTCAGCAGCGGGGAAGGCCTGGCTCAGGAAGGAGTGCTGCAGCAGGCCGGGCGGGCCGGCCTCAGGCAGGTGGGGGACCTGGGCCACGGGCTGCCGCTCCAAAACAACGGCGTCTGGGAGCACGGGGAGCGGGCAGAGCTCTGCCGGGACGGACTGGTGTGGCCCGACGCTGCAACACGCTATCTCCATGTCAGGGACACACGTGCCCTCCTCGGCCGGCGGCTGGCGGTGCGGAGGAGCGGGGGAAGCCTCGGGTGGCTCCTCCAGCATGGTGGCGCGGGGGGCAGGAGTGGCCGGCGGGGCGGGCATCGTCACCTTCCGTGGGGAATACTGAGCCCTATTAGCGGCCGCTGGCTCCAGGGTATTTGGAGCCGATGCCAGGAGTGCCGGCACTGGAAACTCGGCCTGGCTCGGTAAGCCAGTGGCAGGTGCAGCAGCAGGAACTTGTGCCAAAGAGGGAGAGGCTCCAATGGGGCTGTCACACAGCCCTGCTTGGAGGGGAGGCTGCTGGCCAGCTAAGAGACCTGGGGGATCCGTCACCGCAGAGCTCGCTTGCTGATCGTCTGACTGCTCCGGGTCTAGAAAGAGCACAAACATCAGTTCAATCTTTTAATGAACTCCACGGAATGAAAGAAAGTCACTGCAAGACCTCCTGGCTAGCTTCAGTGATAGCCACATCTAGCTGTAACCCACTAGTACTTCCAGTCGGAAAATCACTGTTATACAAGTCAAATTAGAACCTAAAATTGCAGATTATCCAAAAAAAAAAAAAAAA